>CM040239.1:74432504-74632504 GCA_022545495.1 Chrysanthemum lavandulifolium | reverse complement strand
ACCCTACCAAATACCAAAGTATCATTGGGTCTCTATGTATCTCACACCATAGACCCGATATTGTTTTTTCAGATATCTTTGCTCGTTATCGATCAAGACCAATCAAACTCACCTCTCTCGAGGCTAAAAGAATCCTCCGATACATTGGGAACCATTAACTTGGGACTCGTATCCGAAGGATTCGGTTTTGAACTAATAGCTTTTTCGTGACCGATCACGCAGTTGCTTAGATTCTCGAAAAAGCACTTCGTGAGCTCTACAATTTCTTGGTGATAAACCGGTGTCATGGCAATCGGAAGCAGTGGATTGTATTATCTGTCCTCACGTAAGCGTAATATGTAGCCATGTTGGCGTGTTGTGCTCAAGTCATTTGGATGAGAACAAAACTCAAAGACTATGGTTACGTGATTTGATGTAATCCCGATGTACCGCGATAATCGAAGTGCTATTGCTATCTCGTGCAACTCGTTTCAACATTCAAGTCCAAGCATATCGATCTTCGATATCATTTCATCAAGGAGCATGTGGAAAAGAGTACCGTTGAATTATACTTTGTGGGTATCGAATACCAATTGGCGGACCTTCTCACCAAAGCCTTAGCTCCACCGCTAGGTTTATCGAGTTGGTCCACCGGATTGTCAGGTGTTCTTGCAATGCTAAACTCCCTCTTTATACCTTTTTAGCACAAAATTCATCCATAAGCTTGTTCTGAATTCACCCCATTATCACATCTAATACCTCTAACCTTCAACAGAATTGGTTTTCAAGTGCTATTATCAAGGTCTCAATAGCATCAAAAGTATCATCTTTAAAACCCAAAAGAAAACCCAACTCGAATCTCTGTACTATCTCAGAATAACCAAATGAGATTTTCTCTTGTTTAAACTTGCCACGAGACAGTCCAAACAAATCCATATGTAACACCCAATGGTTCTCTAATAGTTCTTTCCTCAAGCTTCTTGCAGAAGCTTGTGTTGTTTACCCTTCTTGCATGCCAAGCATGATTGATCATTCTTGTAAGTCTTTGAAGGTAAACCTCTAGCTAAATTTCCTTGACCGCTTTGTTGATATTCTTGAAATTAACATGGCCCAATCTTCTATGCCATTGATGTGCCTCTTCGATGATGCTTTAGCCACCAAACATGTGGCTCTTCCATAAGAATGTAGACTCTTCATATCTAAACTATACACATCATTTGTCCTTGGTACTCTAAGGACTACTAATTCATCATCAATGTGCTTATAATCGTGAGGAAAGGATGAGACATTCTGTCGATAAATAACACAGATCTTTGTTTATCACAAATTGAGAGACCGATAACAAGTTGAACTTAAGCTCCTTCACATATCTAACATTCTCAAACTCGATTAGCCCCGCTTTGATAGTTCCTTTTCCAAGAATCTTTCCTCCATTGGGATCATTCCCAAATGCAACTCTTCCTCCACTAATATTTCTAAATTAGATGTATCTCTTTGTCTCTGTCATACTTCCAGCAACCACTATCCACAATTAGATGATCTTTAAGCTCCTCTTCCAGGTTGCCCCGCACACAAAGAAAAGAGTTAGTGATTTTAGGAACCCAAGCCACATCGACTTGTGTTCCCTCATGGAGTTACAAACTCAAATTCTTTGAGTATGTAATTCCCACTATCTTTCAAATGATGATCCAAAATTATCTTTTGATCTTCAAGATGTGGATTTTCAAAACTTTCTGGTTTTTCAACATAAATCTCTTTACAAGATTATTAGCTTTTTCTTGTGTCACAAAACATCGATTCACTTTTGTTGAAAGTTGTGTGTCCTCAAGAGACCTACCCTCTTAACCCATTCTCGGTTTAACACGTGGTTCCCGTGATCTAGATCCCTATGTGAATTGTAATACTTTCTAGGTTGATAGTGAGATCTCCTAGGATTCCTATTCCAAGTAGTGTGATCAAGCCTTGTTTCGGCAAGATTGGAAAGCAACGTGAGATAATCAAGGTTTTGAAAAGGTCTTCTCGATGTGGGTATCTATGATCCGGTGTGAAGTTTCGTGATTAACCCTATTTGAATTATTCCAAACTGGTTTGTGCTCTCTAGGTTTGTGGTTGACATATCCTGTTTTTGGAAATTTGCTAAGGTATTCGAGTGTCGATCACAATCTTTGATTAAGTGATTAGGACTATAACACACAAAACACAGCCACCCATATGTCCTAAGTGATTTCTTCTATGTCTATGCCCAAAATTATTTTGCCTTTCGTGAATGATAAAACTGTTTTGACCAAAGTTATCCCAAAAGGTTTAACAAGATTGTTTTGAAAAGGTTTTGCGTATGTATCTTGTGAAGCAAGATTTGATCTGAAGGTACCGCTGATTTTGAACATTGTTTGCAATGCCTTCTTTGGGTTTTTAGGACCTAGATTGAGCAACAAGTTTCTTCCTAAACTCTAGACTGCCTACTCCAAATCGAAATATCGTGCCTTATTGGTTGATGACTAATGAGATGTGGGACAGACATTATATCCCTTGCCTTTCTTATACTCGTGAGTGGTTCACTTATTGAGCCCTCATTACTAGATGTATCTACATAGTTAATGAGTTCATCATCACTAGTGGTTATATCCTCAAAATCACCTACATCCCCGATCACTAGGTTGGTTTTCTCTATATTATCAAAGTTCATACCAAAACCTAATCCAGCCTAATGTATGCTCTTCTTTGTTTTTCAACATAAGTAACACGGGACGAGTACTGTGATTCATTCCAAAAGAAACTTTTCTAATGTGATCATCTCTCTCCTTAGTTAATTTCTCAATTTCAAGAATTTTACGGTTTAGTTTCCATTCACTAAGTTTTAACCGGTAATCCCGTTGTTCATACTTTTACCCAAGCCATTTCATTATTTTCATGTGTTATTATTTTAGCTTCCATGGACTCTAAAGTAATTTGATAACCACCACTTCAGATCTAGCCTTAACACAATTATCCTTTCAATCACATAATCATAAGCAATTTTAGATAAAATCATAAGATTGGAACAAACCTCGAGAGATAGAGACTCGAGTTGGTGAAGTAGCCACCATTGCAAGAAGAACAGATCATCTTCACTTTCTTTGCTCCAATCAAATCCTCCAAAGCCATCATCGATTCCAAAGCAAAGATGTTCAGTTCTTCATCAAAAGCAAGGTGCTCATCTAATGCTTCCACTGTCTTCAATCGCATCTTCCATCGCTACCATACAAGAAGTCATCGGTTCATCATCAAACTCTTCACTCCGGTCAACTTCGATAACTTCTCTTGAGCAACCAAAGCCTTTGTTTCGTTGATTGGAATTTCTTTAAGCTCAAGTTTTGGCTTCTCGGATGTTCTGCTTTGCTTGATACTTAGCAAACCGCACTCCCTTGCAAAGTGACCGCCTTTTGACAATTGAAGCATTCAATTTGGGATTTGTCAAAGTTATTCCTTGTTTTGGTTTGAAATCAATACTTTTGCCTGCCTTCTTCATGTATTTTTGATCCTTGCGTGATCATAGCAACTTGCACACCGATATCAATTTCTTCAAGGGCATCTTCTTCAACTGCTAGATCCTCTTCATAAGGATGTGTAAACCGCTTGTTTGTGCAGAAGGAGCACACAACTTCATCCGAGTGCAAATTGGGAGGTGGTGAGGCTCACGAGCATATGAAGGGGTTGTAAACAACAAGATTTTGAGAAACAAGATTGAGGAGAAGCAAGATTTTGATGTAAGTACCGCTTCTTTTCGTATGATAGAAAAGCTATAATTCTAGACTTAGAATTTGTTTGACCACTCATCTCATGCTCATACACCTTCGCTTGTTGATGATAGAGATCATCAAAGTCCATGACATCCAAACCTTTGTTGTCCTCGATCATTGTAGCAATCACATGCCATGTAGATGGCAAACTCCTTAGAAACTTCAAATTAGCATCCTCAATCGACACTTGTGCCTTGTATAACTCCAACATGTCGAGGAGATTTTGAAACCTATCATATGCAAAGATCAAGACTCTCTTTCACCCATCGTGAAAGTTTCAAACTGCTGTTTCAAAGAAATTTCTCGCATCTTCTTGAGGCTTCATTCCTCCAAATCTTGTCTCGAGAGCGCCCAGGCTGCTTAGCATCTTTAGCATCATGAAATTTGAGAAGATGACCATCCGGAATGGCGCGATAAGAGAATGTTTAGTGCCTTTTCTTGATTCCTTAGGTTGCCGGTAAGATCGCTTTTGGTGCAATTATTGTCCAGAATATTAATAGGTTCGAACTACTTATTGCCATTAACAATTACATTCCATAGTGCATGGTCCGTAATGGTAATATAATCGCCTCATCTTCATGCACCGTAGATCATATTCTCCTCTTGATTATCGGAATTCGAGTGAGGTGATTGAGGGTGGTGGAACACTTTTCAATGACATCTTGAATATTGTTGAAGTAGGGTTTCTTCCTAGTCGGAGTTTCCACACAAGCTCGATACCACTTGTTGGATCGATATACTTTAATCAAACTAACTTAACTAGCTTGTTAAGGTTTAATAACCTCGGATAAATCCTAAGTTATTAACAAAGAAACACCGAGCAATCTTTATCAAGCACGCGGAATTTACTTAACAAAGCTAAGAAGAATAACTTTATTATAAACTCTAAATCGCTTATTATGCGTATACTCTAAACAACTCTAAGATTATCGAACTTCTCTAAAACACTAAATAACTTGTGAATTGTGAACTCTAAAACTCATAGACTCGTACCTCTAATGCCAATCTAGGAGTCCTTTATAGGCTCAAGGATATCCTAGTCGGTTTACAATTTGTATTCTTGTACGACAAGTAATCTAAACATAGAATACAATACTTTCCATAAACGAATATAATAGCTTTTTATTCTTGCGATTTCTTTGACTTCATAGTGCAAGATACTTTGACTTTGTCTTTAGCGAAGATTTTGACTCTTTGACTCTTTCCAAGATTTCTATGTACCATAAGATTTTCATATCTTCAAGACTTTCATATCTTCAAAGACTTTCATATCTTCAAGATTTCATATCTTCAAAGACTTCATATCCCAACAAAAATAATATCGATGACCTAACTATGGAGCAAAGATTTAGAGCGACCGATTGAGAATCGCCAACGAAGCTTCACTCAAGATTCTCACATCGAAAAATACTCTATTCCGATCATATTATTCGAGAGTTACATGAACTTGAGTTTTCGAAACGAAGATGAGGATGCCTTAATCACGAGAAGAAGTTCTCCACTTGTCCTCTTTTCAACGTTAGAGGTACTCCGAGCTGGGTGAGCATACAACCCGACAGCACCGGACCGACCGTCGGACCAACGAGACCGGATCGATCGGACCGGACCGACCACATTCGCTCCGGTCCATGGTCTTGGCATTTGGGCTAATCGGTCCTCGGTCCGTCCGGACCAAAACCGATTTAATTTGGGCTAATTTGGACCGGACCGATCAAGGACCAATCGACCGGTCCGACGAGACCACATTCGGTCCTGCCTCGGTCTAAGGTTTATGCCGAATCGGGTCTCGTCTCGTCCGGTTTTGGACCATCCACACCCCTACTCCGAGCTATTCAACACCGGAGGGATTTTTCCTATGACTCTTTCTCGGGACAAAGAAAAAATGGTATAACAAACTCCCTCATGATTGTAAAGGAGTGGGACAAACTTAGAAAAGAATTAGCCCCGCACTTTGCCTTCCTTAAAAAATGGCCAAACTTTGGGAAAATCTATCAATTCATTCAGTTGAGAAGAAACGCTTACCAAGCATGGGAAAGATTTAATGAGCTTCTCTATCGATGCCCCAGCCATGATTTAAACAAACGTCCGATCGTGATACGCCTTCTATCGTGGATTTAATGCGAACACGAGAACTTCTTGATTCACCAAGACCTATTCCTAGCATGACTCCTGATCAGGCCCTGGAATACATTTAACGGATTTCTAACATTGCTACAAGTGGCACATGGATACGGGGTACGGACCAGAGACAATTTCAATCATAAGGTAATGAAGACGATAACAAAGCAAGAATAAAATTACGGGAAATTTTCAAAAATGAAGGTTAGAAAAGAAGGTCACATGCGTGGTTGAAAAGGTTAAGAGCGTGTTTGGGACCAAAACCGGAGCGATCTTGAAAGAAAAATCTTGACCACATCGGTGGAATCAAGAGAACGAGATGATAGGATTGAAAAATTGATGAGGACATTCGTGGATAATACAATCTCTTCTCTCAAAATACACGATGATAGGATTAAAAGATTCGAGAAGAGTGTTAATTCATGTTCGTGGTTATATCCAAGGAGGAAGTTGTCCATATCGTAGAAACTATCCTCAAGAACCTTTGACCTTTTCGGAAAAGTTGTTAACGATTAATCAAGATGGAGAGAGACAAATACTTTAGACCAAACTTTGCGGTAAACCCTCCTATCAATAACTTTGTTAATACTAATCATCATGATATTGCGCAGAATTAAGTATTGATGAGACAATTCACCTCAACGAGAGATGCTCAAATGTTTTGAGGAACGAGCTACCGCAAAAAGGAAAAAGATCCGTGATGCTTCACTCTCCTTGCTATATTCGTAGTCTAAACATGTGTAATGCCCTAGCCGATCTTGGAGCTAGTATTAGCATAATGCCTCGCTCGATGTTTTGCGTATGGGAATTGGTAACTTAAAGTCGGCTAAGATGAAAATTGAAATGGGCGATCGATCTATGCAATCGTCATTGGGAATTGTTGAAAATGTGTTGGTGAAGATTAGAAATTCCTTTTCCCAAGAGATTTTGTGATTCTTGACATCGGAAGACAACCGAATACCGGTCATTTTAGGAAGACCTATGCTTGCCCTTTTCATACTAAGGTGGATATCTTTGTCGGAAAGTTGACTCTTCAAGCAAATGGAGAAATTGCTACTTCGGACCTAATGAACATTTGTCTACCCCGAGAAGGTGTGTGAATTGACCCGTAGGGCAATTTTGGTGAAGCTTTAGAAAAATTCTTAGTGACCCCAGGATCCCGGAGAGGTTGACTCGGGGAGAGATTTTGATGTTTTCGTCAATTTTGAGGAAGAGGATAACTTAGGATTGAGTGTTGAAGACCTCTCTAGTGACATCGAGATGGCCCATTGACAAGATAACTATGGTAAGACTTTTTCGCAACAAGACCAACCTAGATTTCATGAGGTAGGAACATGCATACATCATAGAAACCCATATTATCTTAAGATCTCATGCAAAATCGGGTTCATCGACTT
The DNA here is from genome assembly GCA_022545495.1 of Chrysanthemum lavandulifolium. Lineage (NCBI taxonomy): Eukaryota > Viridiplantae > Streptophyta > Magnoliopsida > Asterales > Asteraceae > Chrysanthemum > Chrysanthemum lavandulifolium. The sequence continues at coordinate 74,625,231 of CM040239.1, read as the reverse complement.
CCACCCATTTATTGACACTACTTCCCCAACAACATCATGTCAAAAGAATGCTACAACCAAGTTATGAAGAAAGAGTCGGAATATAAGGGAATAATTTTCTTGGATTTGCAACTAACATCCATGTCTTCGCTGAACTCATTCATTTTGGTAGACTTTATGGTTCTAGATGACATAAGTGAATTTATGGAGAATGGTCTTACGGGAATAATTTTAGGGAAGCCCTTTCAGTAAATGTCGATTTTAGATAAAAATGAAAAAGAAGGGTTAGTATGGTTAAAGATTAACGATGACAATACTATTTTCAAAATGCCGAGAACGATCAAGAACTTTAGAAATTGGACCAAGAGGCAGTTGAGCCAAGCTCAACCCTTACTCGATATCAGTGAGGAAGACAAAGAAAAAGGCATTGATCACCCCTACCAGAAAATCAAAAGTTTCTACTTAGGTGCTTAGAATTGGGAAATGACTACAAAAGGGATGAGAATTTGGTAAGTTGATCCAAAGGAGATTGCCATGTCCATTTAAATGACCAAAGAAGCACCGGTAGCCCCGCTGCTCTAAGTCTAACTTAAAGACTCAGAATAAAGAAAGTGCTCTTCGGGAGACAACCCGAATTATCCCTTCCTTTTGTTTTATTTCCTTTTATGTTGGGTTTTGTGTTTTCTAACTATTTTTGCAAGAAACGAGGAACTAATTGTCCGTAGCTGTCGATTCTGAATACGCTACTGGCAGAACTCATCTTGGTGATTACGCCAGAACCGACCTTTTTAGCAACAGAATTATTGACGATACCAATTACGGTAATACCATCTCGGTGGTTACGCCAGAATCTCTCGCTTCTGACTCATTCCAGTTTTACCGCTACTGGTGAACTCCTCAAAAGAGTTACGACGAACTTTCTCCGCTTTTAATTCTTTTATTTTAAAACACAAGAACCTTGTATTAGTTTTTAAATGAACTTTGTGGTGTGTTCCTCAGAACCCTCACGAGACTTCACTCGTCCACTTGGGACACCAAGTGGTTTAAAAGGCTTGTTGCATGCGCTAAATGCAACCGTGATTCCTAAAAAGTGAGTTAGGTTTATTTTTCATTTTCATTTTTCTTTTTAGAATTATGCTTGTCGGTATTGTGATTTCAAGGATTGAAGTTTGTTCATGACGCTTATCTGAAGGCACGTTCTTTTTCGTGGGCCTTCTTCTTTATGGAGCAAATTTCGAGGAAGCTCGCTCTAATTCTACCTTCTCTTCACCTTTATTTTAATGCCTAGTACAAAGGGACTTTGTACAATCCAAGTGGGGACGGGAGTAGAATTATCTCTTGAACTTTATTTCGCCCTCATTTTTCTAATTTATTATGAAAAATTATGCCATTTTTAAATTTTTTACATCTTTTTCATAACCTAACTGGATTAGACCATAGCCGAGCACATACAACCCTTGATATTATATGGTGAGATTAGCCTTATCCGTTTCCAATATTTTACCCCAAATCCACCAAATTATGAGTGTGTCGGTAGCTTGTAAACTTTAGAACTTGGCCTTTGCATTATTTCGAGACCATAAAAGAGATATGTTGAGTTAGGTCGATGTATTTGGACTTTTCAGTTTTAGAAGGCAGTATTATAGGATTATCACCCAAACAGCCTACCATTGTGAGACTATCGATTAGTCACCTCGACTTTTCGACCCCCATGTGAAACCCTTTTTGTTGCACTCATCTTTAGTGCAAGATACCCCTAGATACACCTTTCTAAGCCATTCATTTCATTTTGTTCACCCAATATATTGTTTCGATACACCTATACACCTTAGCCTACCTCGTAGTCTTTATTTGTAATTGGGAAGTCATCATTTGCCTAAGTTCAAGGTTCGAGTGAAAGGTTCGAATCACGCTTTCACCGACAACATTTCAAGATCATTGAAGACCCCAATTCCCATTGTTCATCTCAAGTGGGGGATATTATGTTATGTTATTGTTATGTTGAAAAAAAAAAAAAAAAACCTTATGATTATGTTATTGTAAAGTGCGTTGTTATAAGTAATCGTAGTACGAGCTTTATTGATTAGTATCGAGGAGGCCACCTCGGTCACATTTGAAGATTGAGTTGGTAGTTATGCCAACAGTTGGAGAAAAGGTAGTGTGCCCATCACGGCGCCCCTCTAATGACACATCTACCTTGCATTTCATGATCCGGTTCTTGACATCTAAGCTTGAACTTTGGGCGGACGGTGAAGTGGTGATGACTTGGTTATAGGTTTAGACTACCTTTTTTTTATTTTACACCAATTATATATCCCATGTCTTATCCTACCCTTTTAGTCATGAAGCGTGTCTAGGTGATGCAATGAGCAATCTTTGGTGTCTTTGCCATGGATTTGGTCATGTATCATTGATTTTGTCCTCTTCACGTGACATGTTAGTAATGACGAGTCACCCTTAACCTTTGTCGTGTCTACCCATATTGCCTTCGAGAATTGTTTAGCCCTTAACTCTAGTGGTGGAGATTTGTGTAACCGCCAAGCTTATGATAAAATACATGCTATGATCAAGGATTGAGTGATCACCCGAAATTGACACTTAGAATAGTTGATAGATTTGAGTGTTTGTTCCCTTCGTGAGGTGTTTGGCTTTGTTTTATTCTAGCATAAAGGATTTGTAAACTCATATTTACAAAGTTATGGAGATATCTTTTAGGAATCTATCTAATAAGGTCTACTTGAGGGCAAGTAGAGTTCGTTGGGGGATATTTGATAACATCAAATAATCCTGAATATTAAGTGTCAATTTCCCGATAATGCTCGTTATTTATATCATTTATATGGATTTACGCTTGTTTTCCATTGTTTTCCACTTCGTGTAAATTACGAGCATTGAAGCTAAAGAGACACGGAAATGGGAACATATCTAAAGATTTATCACAAGATGTTATTTTGAAGAAGTTACGGCAGAACTCATCTCTCACATTACGCCGTAACTATTGCGTGACTCAAGATGCCAACTTATCGAAGGTTATGACGTAACTCTTTCCGAGAGGTTACGGTAACTACATTAGGTCAAAAGAGGTTCCACGCCGATACTTACGCCGTAATTCACAAGATCACTTATGACATAACCGAGTTTATTGAAGACTACTACGAACCACTCATAAGGTTACGCCCGTAACCGTAGATCTAGTGCATATTACGAAGAAATAGAAGGTTACGACATAACTCCTATATTGGTTACGCCGTAACCCGATCTCGCCTATAAATACCCCACTAATTCCAAAGATTTCTAATCATCCCATTCCACACACAACACTCGAGAACGTGGGAAAAATCTCAAGGCAGTCTAGAGGAGCATACGGAACTGTTTCCAAGGGAGAAGTCACTCCATTACGATAAGCATTAGCTTTATATTTCTTTACTTTCAATTCATGTATTTCGTACCTTTGAATATTTAATTGATTTGCATGATTAATATGAGCTGCTAAGCACCTTTTGGTGCTAGCCTAGTTATGATTCCTTAATTGTTTTGTTTACGCTACCTTTACTCCGCATAATTATTTCTAAGTGTATGCATGCATAGTTCATTGGCAACACCCTTGGTTGGTAGTTTTGAATGGCGGTAGAGGCCAATTGCCTAGAGATATGACCAACCCAACCCTAGGTGAGCGGATCGAGACGGAAGGGTAAGATATGACCAACCGACGACCCTTTCTACTTGTGCGATTTGACCAACCCGATCACCTATCGCTTGGATGAACTTAAGAATTGGGGGTGTAGTGTCTAAGTTCCTAATGGCCGGGCACTCACTATTATGAATCTAGCATGTAGCGGTACTTAATGACTTGGCTTAGGGACCAGAACAATGGTGACTTATGACGGTGCGCCTGATTTCTCCGTGGTGGCATCTTTGCCGATAGGTTAGGGCGAATTGACCAAATGATGTCCTCTCGAATTTGACCCCACCCAAGTAATTGGAAGTAAGTAGACGTGACAATACTAGCTAGGATGATTAACTAGGTTAGCACCACTTCTCTATTGATTTTCTTTACCATTTATCCGCTTTCATTTACTTTATTACGCATTAGTAGTTTAATTAATTAAATCCCTATCGAAACAATTATTATTCGTGACACTAGACTTAGTAATAATCCAACACGCATAGCTCTTGGGACGACCTCGGCTTTACCGCTTACTACACTACACATGACCGGTACACCGCCTGTTAAGGCACTAGGGTAGACCATAGGTATTGCGAGACACTACAAATTTAAGACCCGTCAAGAAACTCGCATCATTTATACTGTATGAATTGGGTACTTTTGATTCAAGAGGTTTTAGATGTTAAAACTTGTTGCAACACTATCATATAACCTCTAAGTCACCCCGTAATCAATTTGGTGTCATTTCCATGGTTAAATTTCTTACAGTAAAATTCAAACCCTAGGGTTTAACTCTTACGATATGCAATATTTACGCAAACCGCTTAGAGCTATGAGTTCATGTGAAAATTGAAAGAGATTATATAAATATGTTAATGATGATGTTATGACTAATTTATTTCGTGTTTTACGCTTGCATAATTCGTAATCAAGGTTAATCGGATTCCCACGCATAAGGATTACCTTACGGTAGAAAGTTATTCGAAGAGTAATCTTACGTAAGGTTCTACATGGGACCACGCAGATCCCGTGAAGGATATGCGTAAACTTGATTCTTACGCATAAGGTTCACTCTACGAGTAACTCCAACATACGCCACGCCGTAAGCCTTATACTAAGGGCTCTTTTCCCACGCTGTAACATTTCTTAGGCGAAGTTAAGTTCCTACGCATAAGCTTATGCCTACGCTGCATGGTCTACTGTTTACGCATAAGCTTGCAATTCCTACGCTTAAGCCTAATTACTTAACCATAATTATGAATTGTTACGCGTACAAACTTGTAAATAAATAAATAATAACGTCACGAAACCAAAATGTCACTAATAAGCTTAAATGGTTAATATGTTGTGAAAATGTGTGAAAACTTGGTCTTTAAAATTCAAAACCAATAAATTCACGAAACTTATCACGACTATTTTGGACTATTGGACAAACAAGTGACGTTGGACTCATAACATTCATCAACATAACATATTCAATAATTGGACAATAAAATAAACTTTGACTAACATAATGTCTTTCGATATGTTGGTTCTTTGGCTCAATATCTTCGAGATCACAATATGGACGCCACAATGCAAAACGTTGATGCACCAAATGTTCTCACAATGGAAGACATCTTCTCGAGGGTTACACAATGAAGATGGAAGAACAATCTCGTAGTATTTTGATAAGTTCACGTGTTCGAGTCTTCTTGTCAAATTGTTGTGGATATTCTAAAGACTCATCCTTACAACAATATGCTCACTAATTCTGCAACTGTGCCGGTGATTTATGTTCACCAATTCTGGCACACCATGCAGAAGGTCAAAGGTCAAGAGGTTGTGACAGTGACACTCAACGACAAACAAGTTACCGTCACTCTAGCTGACTTAAGGGCTATTCTTCTTTTTCCTACCATCCAGCCTACTGATTACATTGCTTCTCCTTCGGAAGAGGTCATTCTCCAGTTCATGGTCGACATCGGCTATGATGAAGCTGTTGGGATCATCACAAAACACTCATCAGTTGATCTTAAGAACATTCCCCAGCCATGGAGAACCCTCTACATCATGATTGCCAAATCAGTTTCTGGACGTGATAGTGGTTTTGAGCATCCTAAGCTCATGGAACTACAAATATTTTGGGGCATGGTCAACATGAAACACATCGAATTTGTAGCTCTGATTTGGGACGACATGATGTCTTACCTTAAAAATCTTGCACCAACATCCCTTATATCAGATACACAAAACTGCTGATCCAAAGGATTCTAGGAATAATCCGGATATTCCCTTAAGACTTGATGACCCCAACCATCACTCCGTGTTGCTTGAACCCACACTCAACATGGTAAGATTCAAAGACTCAACAACGAAGAAACAAGGTGTCGTGTTGCCGATTGTCTACTTCATCGATGCTATCAAGGGACTTCAATTGTACAAACGATATCCGGTAGCGCTGAATCAGAAAAGTGGGGTTCATTGATGAAAAGTCTTCTAGTACACCGTTAGGAAGACCGGAGAGGCAAGCTTGGAAGTGTTGTAAGCACCGAGAGTACACGTAAGTATCCAAAGAGGTCTCATGTACTCAAAAAGAGAGTTCCATCAAAGGATGCCGCCCCTAAACCCAAACCAACCAAAACGATGGACGAGGGCTCGGGAGGACATCAAACAAATGAAGAGGTTATCTACTCGTAACTGCAATGATGATACACTAACATTGAAAACCTCTAAGTCCCAAGTCCGATAAATTGAAAACTCCAAGGCAAGAGTGGGGAAGAAGAGAGCTCATATGAAGAGCCACAGATGAAGACAAAGATTACATAAAGAAATTGAAGAATCTCGACTTCAACATGTTGCTAAGGAGTTCCACCTACAACAAACTCGTGGGCCTCGAGGGTCAAGTGGTGGTGCACTAATCACACCAGCTCCGATGTGGTTAATCAACCCGATAAGGAAATTGGTACCACCACCCACGAATCACAACAAAAGCAACTAGAGGATGAGATCATTTTTGACTTTGAGGTACCGACAAGAAGAAGAAGAAGACCGAGAAAATTATCGATGAAGATGTTGAGGTCAGTAGCTAAAGAAAAAGTAGAAGAAGCTCAAGCTCAATCGGATGAAGAAGCTAGGTTGGGCGGAAGAAAAGGCTCAATCCGAAAAGGAAGCCAATGATTATCTTCTAGATAGTCCCGCACGTAGCAAGGAACAAACTTCGAGCCACCAAAGGACCCCCGAGCCTCCTCATGTCTCATCATCATCGACTCATCTTCTCATTCATCACCACCACCATCCAAAACCACCACCGATCCACATCCAAATTCCAGAAAGAAACCAACCGACACTTGGGCATCACGGGCAAAGACAAAGATTGTCAAAGTCACAAGCAAGTAAGGAAGAAAACGTAGTCAACAAGAAACTCAATCAACTCGCTAATGAGTCAATCTTCTTCAAAAAGTGATAAATGAGATGTTGGGAGAACGGAACAGATCCGTAAGTTTCTCGATCGAGATATATGTGGTGAAATGAACAAAACGATTAGGGAATACACTCATACGCTCCTTCTCGACACTATTCTTGGAATGACAAGAGAGATGTTCACCGTAAAAATTTATCCAAATCTCATGCAATTGGTCAAGAGAACAATGCAATCTACTCCGATAGAATGCAAATCCATCCAATCAAACCTACGTTGCCTCCGATGCGTAATTGATCTCCAAGCTTGTATTACAAATGTCTCAACGATCCACAACGCTTCGACGGCTAAACTATTTGAGGCATTGCTTTGGGATATCAACTCAAAACATCATGCAAAGCGGCAAATTAATGTGCCAAGCGCCCAAGAGACGATGATAATGCGGATAAAGATTCGAAATGAAACAAAAGAAGAAAATGATGATTCATCTTCTATGCCTCCACCACCCCAAAGGACCCCACCGCTAGAAGATCTCCACCACATTCTCTCGCTAAAGACAAACCTCGGGACTATGAGTCACCACCACAAACAGAGAAAACCGGTGATCACTTTGAATACACCGTGGTGATGATGAAGAAATTCCCGAGCCCCAACAACAACCTACTTCTTCTACATCAACAAAGAAACCAACATCATCAACAAAGTCTAAGCAGAAGAAAAAGACCAATGTTGTGTCATGGCTAGATGAAGATGACACCGAAGAATATGACTGGTTCTCTAAACTTGTTGATGCTACACCTCAATTACCGGAAGGTCAAGAACCTGTAGATGATCGAATGATGGAGCATGTGAAGATTATACAAGAAAAGTTCAAGGTGAAAAAGATGACAAAAGTAGAGTTGAGGCGAATCAAGAATGACGCTTTTCAACTGCTCAAGGACAGCTCTGACAGTGCCATTGAAGTAGAATATCATCTCGACAACATAGCATGAGCCATTTCCAACAACATCGATTGGCTCAACCCTGAAGCTAACATCGACTTCACCAGACAAGACAAAGCTCCATATTACACTGACTCGACCAAACCACTACCTACCATTGGCCGACCGTGATCAACCCAAGATTCCCTCGTTACTTCTTCAAAAATGAATTGGAATTCCTTCTACACGGTAGCGATGTTTCCAAGAAATATGCTACATCACTCACCTTCCCTTTCCCGGCAGCAATCTACTCAAACAACAGAGCCATCGAGGAAGAAGCCACACACATGTTTGCTGAAAAAGTGGAAAGTATGACCTCGATGCACTGTATGGGATTCATCATTGCCGTGAACGACGAAGAATCTACTACAAAAGCTGCCAGGTTCTCAGGTCGAAAAAGGAAGTGTTCAGTGACAAACGGATCGTTGCAATTATGCATGTTACCCTGTCGTCAAAATGGGACTACACATTCCTAAATAAAATTGTTGGAATCACTCCTAAACTAGATTACAAGTGTTAGTAATTAATATGTAATAGTTAGCTTAATTAGGCTTTGATGTTAGTAATTATGGCAAGGCTTATGTAGAAAGCCCATAAGCCTTGGCCCAAGTCCAATATGAAAGGAAGGAACCAGTGTACGCCTAGTTCCTTCCCTATAAATAGTCTTGTAAACCTTCACTGAAGGTGGTTGTTCATTTTATCACATTTCCTACACTTAACCTTTCTCTTATTATTTCGTGTGTGTGTTATTGTGTTCAACCGATCACTCTCTTCTCTATTTCTTACATTGATGCTTGTGTTACAAACATGGTGACCTAACAAAAATATAACTAGGGAGTAAGAAAATCTAAGTGAACACGCTTTTAACTATCATAAGAAACACAATCATTTGATCCATAGCTTGTTACTTTTATTTAGTTTAATTAGTTTTTAATTTATATTGTTAAGTAGTTTATTAGTAGAATTACCAACCGCCACTCTTCAAACCCCGAGATTTTACTTGCTTTCATAAAAAAATATAAAAGAATATAAAGAACCTTCCTCACCTCACCTTTTCTTCTTACATCTCTCGCTAGCATCTCTATTCCCTAGAGATCGATCAACCCCCGGCTTGCCCATACTACACCGCAACGATTAGGTACATCGCCTAGTGGGTTGTAAAGCTTGCTTATGAAAAGGAAGTCTTCGACCCCAACCACGATCGTGAGATACATGCAACTTATCTTTTAACTATGGACACAAGTATGTTTGAAAATGTATGCTTACCTAAACTCGTTATTGCCTAAGTACCTTTCTGCCAAAAAACTCCCTATTTTCATGAACCATTAACTACTATGAGTAAGCGCAAATGCTAGTGAATATGTCTATTGGGATTGGCGAATCTCATTTGTGTTGTTAGGTTTAAAACAACAAAATGCACTGTATTTGAGATTCTAGGTAACAGCAGACTTACCTACATAGGGCATTTGTTACTATTATATCATTATTGATACTCACAGTTAGCGCTTTGGTGTCATGAGCATAGAGTAATAATAACTATATTATCGATTATTGTATTCTTTGCCATTATCACCATAACTCTAAAATTTGTTGTCCATTACTTTAACTATAAACCTGTGGATTTCACTCAACAATTTTGTTGACTTTTTAGCGTGTTTATCTCAGGTCCATAAGGCGATAGCAGGGTAGGTGCATGAAGTCTTGGCTTAATTTGAAGATTTTATTGCACTTCTAAATTTCATTCGATAAATTTGCAAAACACCTATGTAATGTCGTATTTTGGGACCTATCTTTTATTATTATTGTTGTAAACTCTGATTTTATATAATGGATTATTTTCAAAACGTATCATTTAGAGTCGTTTTCTATGACTTATGACTATGTGCTATGAAGTAACACCCCAAGTTGACTTTCGCTGCTATCCTAAAAATGAGGGTGTTACATAAATGATGACTCCTTTACCAGATTCATCAAATTGGCTATACACATATTTGTCAGCTTGGTTAAGAAGATAACCATTTGAAAAAACCACTTTATGAAATTTTTGATGTCATTGCTTAGGAGCTTGCTTCAGCCCATATAGAGACTTAATCAGTTTACACACCTTGTTTTCATTTCCAGGCATGATGAAGCCCTGAGGTTGGTTCATATAAACTTGCTCATCTACTTCACCATTCAATAAAGTTGTCTTCACATCCATCTAATGATGAATCTGGTTGTGAATTGATGCTAAAGCAATCAGCAGTCTTGTGGTACTGATACGAGCTACTGGATCATAAGTATCAAAATAGTCTATCACTGACTTTTGTTTAAAGCCCTGAATAAGTAGTCTAGCCTTGAACTTTTCAATAGTTCCATCTACCTTCATTTTCCTTTAGAAAATCCATTTGCAACCCAGAGTTTTGCAGCCAAGTGGTAGATTAGCCAACACCCAAGTGTTGTTGCCCATGATGGAATTCACCTCATCATTTATTGCTTCTTTCCAGAAAGCAACATCTTGAGACTTCATTGCTTCATCAAATGTCTAGGGGTTATCTTCAACAATAAAGCAATATGAGTATTGGTCAGAGACCTCATTCCTTGTACCTTCAATTAAGCATAATTAAAACGCATGTCCAAATGACTTTTGAGTCTTGGCCCTTTTGCTTTTTCTAAGCTCAGGGTCAGGTTGCAGAACCACAACCTCATCAAAGATATTATCAGACCTCTGAAATACCAATGTCATCAGTTCCATTTGGAAGCCTCTGACTTGGTCTAGGGATAGATGAGAATCTATTTTCTTAAAAGATTGCATCCCTTGATTCAATTATTGAATTAAATGAGACAAATTCATTAGGTTCAATAACATAGAACCTATATGCCTTGGAATGCTCATCATATCCAACAAAGATGCATTCAATGCCTCTTTCACCTAAGTTTTCATATTTGGATCAAGGAGCCTTACAACTGCCCTACAACCCTAGACCTTGAGATAGTTCAGGTTGGGTTTCTTTTTAGTCCAGAGTTCATAAGGGGTAACCTTGTTCCTTTTGTTAGGAACCATATTTAATAAATAGCAAGCTGTCAACATTGCTTCACCCCAGAACCCTTGACTTAGCCCTAAATAGGACAACATGGAATTAACTATCTCCTTCAGTACCCTGTTTTTCCTTTCAGATATACCATTTTGTTGCGGAGTATATGGAGCAGTCCTTTCATGGATTATATCAACAGACCGGAAATACAAAGTATGCATGTACTCACCTCCCCTATCAGTCCTGAATCTTTTGATCAGGGACCATTGTTGCAATTCAACTTCAGTTTTAAACACTTTAAATTTATTTGATGCTTCATCCTTAGTATGTAACAAATAAACATAACAAAACCTGAAGCATCATCAATAAATTTCACAAATTATTTCTTATTCCCCAATGAGGGAGTAACATGTAAATCACATAGGTCACTATGTATCAGCTCCAAAACTTCATTTTCCCGTTTTACACTTTGAAATGGTTTCTTAGTTATTTTGGTCAGCATGCAAGTTTTACACTTCTCAGTGTCCATATCAAAAGATGGAATAACCCATCCTTAGACATATTTCACATTATTTAAAGTGAACATGGCCAAGTCTACCATGCCATAAGGTTGAATTATTTAGTTTAGAGGTTGACATAAAGGCTTAATTAACAATACCATTAACAATATTAAGCATGAATATTTGATTACACAAATAGCCAAAACCAATCAACACACCATATTTAGATAAAAAAAACTTATCAGATTCAATTACTTGTTTATAACCACAATTATTCAAAACACTACTAGAAATCAAATTCTTTATAATATTTGGAACATGTAAAACATTAAACATAGAAAAAAATATTTCCATAACTAAATCTTAAATCCACACATCTTATTCTATGCACCAGGGCTGTTGACTCATTTCCCATATGAAAAATAGAACCATCATTCAGCGACTCATAAGTCTTGAACCAGCTTCTATCTTTACACAAGTGGGTTGTTTCACCAGAGTCAACCCATCACGCAACATCATCATTCTGCATAAAGTATTCCTCAGATATATATGTAACATAATAAATCTGAAAAGTCTTATTAAACATTATATGACCTTTCAGTGGGTTGGTATTACCACTCCTGAACCACTTATGCCTTATCCATTGGCTTTGTTGCCAACTTTAACACCCTTACAATCCTTCCTAAAGTGTCCAGGTTTCCCACACTTCCAAAAAGTTTCTTTTAGCTTCTTGTTAAGATCAACTTTGGTGTCATCCAGATGTTTACGTTTTCCCCTGTTGTCATTGTACTTGGTGGAATTGTTATGCTCCACCATATTGACAAATGATGGACCAATAGCATTGCTACTCTTTAGCTTGTCACTGTCATGCGCTCTGAGTGATTACTAAATTCGTAAATGACTGCCCAACTCAACAAGAGTTAATTCCTACTTCTTATGTTTCAACATATGATTGAAATCTTTCCAAGAGGGATGGAGTTTATTAATGACACAAGAGGCTGAAATAGCCTCATCCATGTTCATCTTGTTTTGTATGAATCGACCAAGTATACAAATAAGTTCATTGTATTGATACATGACAGGTCTAGAATCGACCATTTTGTAATTAGTATAATTACTCACAAGGAACTTCTTGCTAGAGGCATCCTCAGCCATATACTTAGCCTCCAAAGAATCCCATAGTTCTTTAGCAGATTCAACATTTTGGTAAATATCAAATAAGGGATTAGACATACCATTTAGGATTAAACCTCTGCAAATGTAATCATCATTCTCCTATTTTCTCTTTTTCTTTATAGCATCCACAGTAGCATCATCCCCATCATCTGGAATAGGAGTGCTCGGGACATACACCACACTAATGCTTGACAATAGGAAATGTATCTTCTTTTGCCACCTTCTGAAATCAACTCCTTAAAACTTATCCTATTTGGAGAAGTTAAAAGCCATGTGCTTTATTGCAGTAGCAGCCATTGATTATCACAAAATAGTTTCTATTGATTTTTGGTTTTATAGCAGCTTCCTAGTAGAGTGAAGATAATCAATGGTACCGGATATCACTTGAAATCGTGTGATCACTTTCAAATAGAAACTATTTGACCTTAATTCCTAGGTTACATGAATATCTCTATGGGATAAGACCAAGTGTTTGTTCTTGTTTTACGCAAAAAAGCAAGAACCTATTCACTTTCAAGTGTTTATGTTTTTCTGTGTACCTTCATGCATATATTACGACCTCTATTTATAGTAGAGATTCTCAAACCTAGTCAATGAAATTATGAATGATCAACGGCCCATTAATCCCCACACAATCAGTCTCCATAATAGTAGGGATTAGTGGTTACATGACCAATTAAATGTGGTCATTAATGCAATTATTACTGCCACTTGAGTAGGTCAAAGCTGATACAAATTAGTTATGATTCGTTCACAGCTTGTTGTTACACTCGTTGATGAGCTTGTCCCTGAGAAGGTTGCTCCGTAAGTGTTCTCAGTGAGAGGTTCACTCTCTGAAGAGATGAAACCTCTGATCAGACAACTACCTAATGAGATTCATAAGCTTACTACTCAGAGAGTACAAAGGTGAACTCATCAACCTGATGAATACCATTCGGTTCAGAGTGTTGCTATCTAAAAAGTTATTTCATTGAACTTCATTAGAGACTAAATAACACATAACCACTATCAGAGTCAGGTTGTTCATGGACCTTATGGGTGTACACTTCATACCTCGATGCCCATTACCAGGTATGAACTGATTCCTCAAGTGCCCTAAATTTTCCAACACTAAATACTATAAAGAGTTGTATCATTTATTATGTTTGAATTCGCTTGAACAGATCGTTATAGTAAGACTGCATCATTGAAGGATGGTTAATTTTGCACCCATCTGTATGATTTAATGATATATCTTTGAAGACCCCTCGACTTTTCTATGATTAAGCAAGCTCTCAAACTTTGTTCAATTGGTCATACATTTATAAAAAAGGGCGGACTCAATGAATTTATCAAAGAAATAAAACAAATGGAGCAAAAAACTTTTACCACAAAATAGAAACTTTTTACTCGAGGAAAGTAACTGTCATAGGGTCAGAAAACGTACCTCGAAACAAACATATCACGATTTATTCGGTTCAAATGGCTCCACTGGCATAAGAATCATCTTCCTTGACGGATGCTGAAGACAATAAATCATTCTACATAAAAACAAAAAATAAACTATGTCAAAATGAAAGGATCAGTATAAGTAACAAAATTTTTACCAAAACCATGTTTCACTTGATTTGGATGTAAGCAAGTTTGGACACCTACAATTCTTTGTATCATTCTGCAGCATCGTTGTTACCTCAACGACAGTCAACCCTGCAGCAGCCTGATCCATCAAACTTTTTAATATCATATTTGCGCTAAAAAGGAAAGCCAAAATCATTTAGATGACTATTCTAGTCGCACAAGTGGATTTTATTTTGAAATCATGTACCATAGAGATTTAAACTAAAGGGGAAATTGCATATATACTCACTAAAACTTGCATATTTGCATATATACCCAAAAAATGCTTAACTTGCATTGTACATCATGTATTGAAAACTTGTATTTTGGGGAAATATGCAAGTATTTGAGTTTTAGTGAGTATATATGCAATTCTCCCTAAACTAAAAAAATGAAGATTATTCAAGTGAAAGAGAGTTTGGGACTTGCAGTAACATGACAATGGGTTTTGATTTGATCCATCCATAAACTAAGAACTTTACCCTTTGATACGCCCCGAGCTTTATGTTATGTTATAATTATTTAGGATATGTCTTTGTGTCGTATTATAAAAGTGTCATTGTTAAGATATGTCTTTATGTTTGGCTTGTTTTACAAGCTAGGGCTATTCGGTTATATATACCGAATCATTGTTATGAATGAATCAATCAAGTTTAAGATCAATAATTCTATAGTTTTTCTCTTTTATTTCTTAAAGAGCTCGCACACGCTAAAAGTGGTGCCTTATCCCGATACAACCCCTAATAGGGTCGTATCAATTGGTGCTTTCATTGAGAGCTCTCGTTGAGAGGGCTTACGATTAAGGTTCCAATTAAAAAAAAAACTATTCACGGGTACTGTTCATCGCACTGTTTACGGGCATTGTTCATCGAATGTTCACGGGTACTGTTCATCTGTACTATTTACAAGTATTGTTCATTCGAAGTACTATTCATCGAAGTACTGTTCATCGCGGGTACTATTCATAAAAAAAATTTAGTTATTAATCGCTCGAGTATTATTCATGGCATCAGGTGGCAGCAATCAGGACGCCGAATATGCACTCTCTAAACTCTTGCAAATGGGTATGGTGGCGAATATGAGATTGAGTTTGCGGTACTAGCAAATCGAGTAATGTGGATCTCTGAATCTTTACTTACATCGCTTTATATCTCCGGACTAAAACCGGCGTTACAAATAGAACTGTTGAGGCAAGGCCTACAACTTTAGAAGCCTTTTCCTTAGCCCATATAGTGAGGCTCGTTTTGAGGCAATTGAAGAAGGAGAAAGAGCTTATAATTGAAAAGAAATCGGATACCATTCCATCATTACAAAGTGAATTCGCTTCACCTGAGATTAAAAAGTCGTTAGATGTTGATGAATATATTGGTGTTGATGTGGTTAATAACGCGATAGATGGTGTTTTCGATATTGGTGGGAGTAATGAAGTTCATAGCAAGTTTGAAGAATTTTCAGAAAATAAGAAAAGTATGAAAGAGATTGTTGTTGGTGGTCGTGAATTTGATGGTCGTTTGGGTGAAATACATTTGAATTTAAGCGAGGAATTAGCATACGGGGCTAGTCCTATACGCACTTCTTTGGTGGCTCATGAAAGTCCATGGGTTCGCCAACTATGGGAAGGAATTGGTATCGGTGATGCTCATGGGCTAATGGATAATGGACGCAACCATAAATTTGTTCAACCAAATATGTGGAAATGGATATTGGACTCTCAATCGGCATATTCTTCGTATCACCTTGAGGGCAATGTGATTTTTGAAGGAGTGGGGAGTGTTACGACATGGGTAGCGGAAGGCGGAAGAATGGTGTTGTGTTATGTCCAAGGTAGTGGAAGGCGGAAGAGGAAAAAGATGTTGGTTGCGGTAGCGGAAGGCAAGAGAACTACGAGAGTGGAAGATAGGACTAGGCTTAGGATTAGGATATGGGATCTTGGAATCAAGAGAGAATTTTCAAGACCACACCTTGAGGACAAGGTGATTTCGAAAGAGTGGGGAATGATACGCCCCGAGCTTTATGTTATGTTATAATTATTTAGGATATGTCTTTGTGTCGTATTAGAAAAGTGTCATTGTTAAGATATGTCTTTATGTTTGGCTTGTTTTACAAGCTAGGGTTATTCGGTTATATATACCGAATCATTGTTATGAATGAATCAATCAAGTTTAAGATCAATAATTCTATAGTTCTTCTCTTTTATTTCTTAAGGAGCTCGCACACGCTAAAAGTGGTGCCTTATCCCGATACAACCCCTAACAGGGTCGTA
The DNA here is from genome assembly GCA_022545495.1 of Chrysanthemum lavandulifolium. Taxonomy (NCBI): domain Eukaryota; kingdom Viridiplantae; phylum Streptophyta; class Magnoliopsida; order Asterales; family Asteraceae; genus Chrysanthemum; species Chrysanthemum lavandulifolium. Next base: position 74,608,656 of record CM040239.1, on the reverse strand, counting down.
TCACCCTTTTTTTCCAATAAGTTCCTGCACAGCCTTTAAAGTGAAAGGGCGTATAAAATGATCAATCCGAAGAAGCACCAGTAAATTAAGAATGAACAATCTTTTGGTATCTTCTTTTTCTATATCCTTCTTTTTTTTTCAAGCACACTGCTTGGTCAAAATAACGGGCTACTGTGGCATTTAAAATAAGCGAATCCAAACATCCCTTCTACCTCAAAAGAATCTTGTCTCATAAGCTCATAAGCTGATAAGCACACGGTTTGAATTATTATTATTTTTTTCAGCATTTTGAACAAAAAGCAGAAGCAACTATAAGTGACATGTTCCGATGCACGTCGTAATCAAACTTGCTATCATCATCGCCATTCTCATTAAGTTGAAAAAAGGTCATTTCCGGAAAAATATATAGAACCCAAGATAATAAAGGTTAAATATTTTAAGTCGTTTATATGGTTGGCAAACCATTAGTGAAAAAGTCATTATGGTTGTTTTCGGAGGAAAAACGCAGAAATTTTTTTTTTTTTTTTTTTTTTTTTATAACTCCATTTTCCAAACGCATGTTCGGTTTGCAAACATAATCCCGACACACCTACTTGTGGTGCAATAAATGATTATCCTCAGATCTGTATATAGTGGTCACGTAACAGAAGCATATGAATTCCGCAACGGTTGCAAAGAAACCCGGTTGCACAAAACAGCCATATATGCTATGTCATCCGGTCATTGCCCCGCCAAGTTACGGTCAGATCTTCAATGACACATTTCATTTTCCTCATTTTACAACAATCATCGCAACCTATCCGGAAAACATTATCAAGATTAGTACGAAATCCAAAACCGCAAAAACTTGGTTGCAAGCTTAATAAGCTTGCCCAACCAATTACCTTATTTTTACCGGGCACGATTACCACAGCACTAGACAACGGGACAACCAATCATAGAAACTATATATATTGATACTAATGTCACTCCTGCCTAAAGCCAAATGACCACGTTCCAAACACGATGACACCCGTAAGAACCGTTTACCTTGCAGCCAACAGAAAGACTAGATAAAACAACAAAAAAACACCTTGCCTGCAAGGAACATCAACAACCTAAGCTACAAGTGCAGTGTAACCAAGGGCGACCTTCATAGAGACCCCGGGGGCGCGCCACCCACTAAATTTGCAGCACGGAACAGAATATTATAGGTTTAGGGGTAATTTAATTGAGGTTCTGAAACAAATCTCGATTCGCCTATAAAAAAAATGTTCGAGTTAAAATACATGGAATCAAAATTTTGTATTAAAATAATTAAAATCATATATAAAAGAGTATAAAATGTACATAGGGTCAAAAGTTTGTGGGGTGAGTTGGGGTGGGGCAGAGCCTCCTCCCCCCCCCCGAGTTTCGTCCATGTGAGAGAGTGAAAGAGTTATAACACCACTCAAATTTCACAAACGGTCTAATATGTGTAAAAGACTATTATGCCCTCGTGTGTGCATACGTGATATGACTTAACAAGCTAAACTAACAATTGTTACTCTTTTGGAACGAATCGTGTTCTTTTGCAAATAGTGGGGACTATTGGTGTAATTTTTGAAAAGAAGCCTCAAATTCTTGAAATTTTGGACACAAATATTTAAGTTAGTTTGGACTTGTTTAGTGAGAGTGCAATTTTGATACATCTATGGGACCAAACGTCTTCTATTTATTGTTTCGTGGTGTGGGATATGATAGTGTCATGGTCTACACGGTAGTCCCAACATTTTATAGCATTGTCGTTTTGTCATTTGTCATGGTGTACAGTTGTACAACGTAGTCCCAACATTTTGAACGGAAATATCAAATACAATCAAATGAAAGGAACACTTGATAAAAACTATAAAAAAAGACTTGATAGTTGTTGAGAATTGACTTTAAGTCTTCAGTATTCTTGCATTTTCATTGTAGATGCTTTGTTGTTTGTACATATATTTTTCAATTATATAAAGGCTACTATTGTTTGTTTTAGTTCATAGAAATTGTTGCTTCTGCACATTCCACCTTATATTAGCAAATATAACATGTCGGTCAAGTTTCATGTTTTTGTTGTCATCATAACAATAGTATCCCAAATACCAACTTCTTGTTATGGGTTAAGTAGAGGGTCATCTCTTAACGTTGAAAACAAAATGACATTTTGATTTCGCCAAACGGGCTTTTCACAGCCGGTTTTCATCGAGTTGGAGAGAATGCTTATGGTTTTGCAGTATGGTTTCGGAGCAAGTGGCAACAACTGGGAGTCGAACCGTTGTTTGGATGGCTAACCGAGATGAACCCGTAAATGGAAAGCATTCAAAACTGTCCTTAAAGGAAGATGGAAATATTGTTTTGGTTGATGCGGGTAGAAGAGTTGTTTGGTCAACTAATACAACGTCAGCCTCTCCTTTAGTGCAATTACAACTCAATAACACAGGTAATATTATGACAACCCTTCTTTTTATAAACACAGCGAAATTCATAAGTTTACAAGATGCCACACGAATTTGCGACATAGTTTAATGCTTAAGCCAGACGGCTTAGCAATCTCTTGTGATATACTAGATGCGGATATGCTCATGTGTGTTTGTAAAATCACTATAGAATACTCACATGAGATTGTCGAAAATCATTGATTGAGTTAGGCTTAGATAGATCGCTTGTACGTTTGCCATCATTTGCCTGTACCCATACTAGCTATTCGTCTAATATGAAGTGGGTGTTTGCGTCACTTGTGTGAATACATTGAAAAAAAAGGATATGATTGATTAGTTGAAATGAGAAAGTTTGTAACATAAATTATAGTTTGCTACTTTACTTAAGCTTAAGCAAATAATAATATATCTATTTACGGATTAATGTTACAGGTAACCTTGTGCTCCATGTATTAGGGCAACCTATTTGGCAAAGCTTTGATCATCCAACAGATACACTTCTTCCAAATCAACCCTTCACTAAAAACACACAACTTGTTTCTTCAAGAAGTCCTTCTAATTACTCTTCAGGTTTCTATAGGCTCTTTTTCGATTATGATTGTATTCTTCGACTACTTTGTGACGTTCGAGAATCAACTTCGTTATACTGGCCTGATCCCAGGTTACTATCATACGAAGTTGGAAGATATCAATATAATGATAGACAAATAGCAATCCTTGATTCTAATGGTCAATTCAACTCGTCAGACGGTTTCAAATTAGTATCGGCTGATTATGGGACAGTTCGCCAAAGAATAATGAAGATTGACACAGACGGTAATCTAAGACTATACAGTCTGGTTCAGCATGAAAATGGAATGAAATGGGAAATTCAATGGCAAGCGGTGTCTCATTATTGCAGGATCCATGGTACTTGTGGACCAAACAGTCTCTGTACTTATTCTCCAAAAAATTTTAGGAAATGCAGTTGCTTACGTGGGTATAAGATGGTAAATTCCGAAGATTGGAGTTATGGGTGTGAGCCTGAATTCAAGCTATGCACACAAAATGACTGTGATTTCATACAGCTACATAATACAGAATTCTATGGCTACGATATTCAGCTGCTCACAAATAGAACTGTTGCTTCTTGCAAGAAGCATTGCTTGCAGGATAGCACTTGCACGGGGTTCCAGTACGTCTGGAGAGATGATCGGTTACGATTTAGTTGCTTCACTAAGAGTTCCTTGCAAAATGGGTATCGAATGGGGGTAAAGTATCCAATGGGGACAGACGATTCAGTGTTTATAAAAGTACCAAAGAGTTTGGTGCCATCCTATAATGATAAAGTCACAAGTCAATCAAGCTTTATCTGTCCACGCCAAGTGGTGACGCCGATAATAAGGTCTTATGATGATAAACATGATAACAAGCAACTTGAACTCGTTCTAGTTTTTGGATGCTTGATTGGGTTTGTTGAGATTATTTGCATTGTAAGTTTTTGGTACTGTACGAGTAAATGCTCATCTATAACCGAGCAAAATTTTCAACCAGTTGCAACAGGTTTCAGAAAGTTTACATATAGTGAGCTGAAAAAGGCATCTCATAATTTCAGTGAAGAGATAGGGAGAGGTGGTGCTTGTGTTGTGTATAAAGGCAGGCTATCAGACAACAGGATTGCGGCAATCAAGAGGCTCAAGAACACTAATAACCAAGGGGAAGCTGAATTTCAAGCTGAGGTAAGCACGATTGGGAGGGTGAACCATATTAACCTCATAGAGATGTGGGGCTATTGTGCAGAAGGGAAGCATAGGCTTATTGTATACGAGTATATGGAGAATGGATCTTTGGCTAACAACTTGGGTATTGGTAAACTAGATTGGGCAACAAGGTTTAATATTGCAAGGGGTACTGCTAAAGGACTAGCTTATTTACATGAAGACTGCTTGGAGTGGGTTCTACATTGTGATGTGAAACCCCATAACATATTGTTGGACGCTAATTACATTCCTAAGGTTGCGGACTTGGTCTTTCCAAACTGCTTGATAGATGTGATAGCGACCAATGGAACTTCTCTATGATCACGAGGGACACGAGGTTACATGGCTCCTGAATGGGTGCTTAACTATCCAATCACTTCAAAAGTTGATGTATTTAGCTATGGGGTAGTCATGTTGGAGATGATAACAGGAAGGAGTCCAGCACGCATGCATCAAGCACACGATGAAACATGTAAGACTGAGCATGGGCTAATTAATTGGGTGAGAGATAAGATTCATGAGTTTGATGGAAGCCGAAAAGAATCTTGGGTTGACAAGATTGTGGATCCTTCAATGATGGGTGAATATGATCGGAGCACAATGAAAAATTTGGTTAAAATTGCATTACAGTGTGCTGAGGAAGACAGGAGGCAAGACCCTCAATGAGCCAGGTGGTTGATATGCTTATACATCTATGACTGATGACAAATCCTACTGAGTTATGTTACTTTTGTTATGTGTGAAACTCTGCTGGTTACAGTTTCGTCCATGATGTTTTATGTTGGTAACAAAACAGAAAACATTGATCTGGTAAATTTGGATCGAGCAAGTTATTTGTGTTTAGTCTTGTATTGTGAGGAAAAACTAAATGTAACTATTTTCTTATACTTTAACTAGTTTTAGATTTTTTGGGATAGATTTTTGCTTCAAGTGTTTTTACATAGACTATTATTATTAAGAATAACAATTTCGTAATATTATTAGATTTGAAGATAATATAAATAAGGAAAATCATCTAAAAATGTAGTAAACTTACCTATTTTCTAGTTTTGTGTAGTCATATATATATTTTTTGTTATTGCATACACCAAACTTTAGAATATTGACCTTTGTGTATATTTACGCATTTAAATGACCATTTTACATTTATGTTTTTGCAACTATTCTATTGACAACGAGGGTAAAATGATTATTTTACTCATTAGTGAAAAGTCATTATGGTTGTTTCGGAGGAAAACGCGAAATTTTTTTTTTTTTTTTTTTTTTTTTATAACTCCATTTTCCAAACGCATGTTCCAGTTTTGCAAACATAATCCCGACACACCTACTTGTGGTGCAATAAATGATTATCCTCGGATCCGTATATAGTGGTCACGTAATGTAGCATATGAATTCATAACGGTTGCAAAGAAACCCGGTTGCACAAAACGACCATATATGCTATGTCATCCGGTCATTGCCCGCCAAGTTACGGTCGGATCTTCAATGACACATTTCATTTTCCTCATTTTACAACAATCATCGCAACCTATCCGGAAAACATTATCAAGATTAGTACGAAATCCAAAACCGCCAAAAACTTGGTTGCAAGCTTAATAAGCTTGCCCAACCAATTACCTTATTTTTACCGGCACGATTACCACAAAGACTAGACAACGGGACAACCAATCATAGAAACTATATATATTGATACTAATGTCACTCCTGCCTAAAGCCAAATGACCACGTTCCAAACACGATGACACCCGTAAGAACCGTTTACCTTGCAGCCAACAGAAAGACTAGATAAAACAACAAAAAAAACACCTTGCCTGCAAGGAACATCAACAACCTAAGCTACAAGTACGGTGTAACCAAGGACGACCTTCATAGAGACCCCGGGGGGCCGCGCCCACCCCCCCTAAATTTGCGGCACCTGGTGTAAATATTATAGGTTTTAGGGGTAATTTAATTGAGGTTACAAACAAATCTCCGATTCGGTATAAAAAAAATGTTCAAGTTCCGCCTACATGGGTGAATCGAAAATTTTGTATTAAAATAATTAAAATCATATATAAAGAGTATAAAATGTACATAGGGTCAAAAGTTTGTGGGGTGAGTTGGGGTGGGGTGCAGAACCCTCCTCTTCCGAGTTTCGTCCATGTGAGAGAGTGAAGAGTTATAACACCACTCAAATTTCACAAACGGTCTAATATGTGTAAAAGACTATTATGCCTCGTGTGTGCCATGACGTGATATGACTTAACAAGCTAAACTAACAATTGTTACTCTTTTGGAACGAATCGTGTTCTTTTGCAAATAGTGGGGACTATTGGTGTAATTTTTTGAAAAGAAGCCTCAAATTCTTGAAATTTTGGACACAAATATTTAAGTTAGTTTGGACTTGTTTAGTGAGAGTGCAATTTTGATACATCTATGGGACCAAACGTCTTCTATTTATTGTTTCGTGGTGTGGGGATATGATAGTGTCATGGTCTACACGGTAGTCCCAACATTTTATAGCATTGTCGTTTTGTCATTTGTCATGGTGTACAGTTGTACAACGTAGTCCCAACATTTTGAACGGAAATATCAAATACAATCAAATGAAAGGAACACTTGATAAAAACTATAAAAAAAGACTTGATAGTTGTTGAGAATTGACTTTAAGTCTTCAGTATTCTTGCATTTTCATTGTAGATGCTTTGTTGTTTGTACATATATTTTCAATTATATAAAGGCTACTATTGTTTGTTTTAGTTCATAGAAATTGTTGCTTCTGCACATTCCACCTTATATTAGCAAATATAACATGTCGGTCAAGTTTCATGTTTTTGTTGTCATCATAACAATAGTATCCCAAATACCAACTTCTTGTTATGGGTTAAGTAGAGGGTCATCTCTTAACGTTGAAAACAAAAATGACATTTTGATTTCGCCAAACGGGCTTTTCACAGCCGGTTTTCATCGAGTTGGAGAGAATGCTTATGGTTTTGCAGTATGGTTTTCGGAGCAAGTGGCAACAACTGGGAGTCGAACCGTTGTTTGGATGGCTAACCGAGATGAACCCGTAAATGGAAAGCATTCAAAACTGTCCTTAAAGGAAGATGGAAATATTGTTTTGGTTGATGCGGGTAGAAGAGTTGTTTGGTCAACTAATACAACGTCAGCCTCTCCTTTAGTGCAATTACAACTCAATAACACAGGTAATATTATGACAACCCTTCTTTTTATAAACACAGCGAAATTCATAAGTTTACAAGATGCCACACGAATTTGCGACATAGTTTAATGCTTAAGCCAGACGGCTTAGCAATCTCTTGTGATATACTAGATGCGGATATGCTCATGTGTGTTTGTAAAATCACTATAGAATACTCACATGAGATTGTCGAAAATCATTGATTGAGTTAGGCTTAGATAGATCGCTTGTACGTTTGCCATCATTTGCCTGTACCCATACTAGCTATTCGTCTAATATGAAGTGTGGGTGTTTGCGTCACTTGTGTGAATACATTGAAAAAAAAAAGGATATGATTGATTAGTTGAAATGAGAAAGTTTGTAACATAAATTATAGTTTGCTACTTTACTTAAGCTTAAGCAAATAATAATATATCTATTTACGGATTAATGTTACAGGTAACCTTGTGCTCCATGTATTAGGGCAACCTATTTGGCAAAGCTTTGATCATCCAACAGATACACTTCTTCCAAATCAACCCTTCACTAAAACACACAACTTGTTTCTTCAAGAAGTCCTTCTAATTACTCTTCAGGTTTCTATAGGCTCTTTTCGATTATGATTGTATTCTTCGACTACTTTATGACGCTCGAGAAACAAGTTCGTTATACTGGCCTGATCCCAAGTTACTACCATACCAAGTTGGAAGATATCAATATAATGATGGACGAATAGCAATCCTTGATTCTAATGGTCAGTTCAACTCGTCAGACGGTTTCAAATTAGTATCGGCTGATTATGGGACAGTTCGCCAAAGAATATTGAAGATTGACACAGACGGTAATCTAAGACTATACAGTCTGGTTCAGCATGAAAATGGAATGAAATGGGAAATTCAATGGCAAGCGGTGTCTCATTCTTGCAGGATCCATGGTACTTGTGGACCAAACAGTCTCTGTACTTATTCTCCAAAAAACTTAAGGAAATGCAGTTGCTTACATGGGTATAAGATGGTAAATTCCGAAGATTGGAGTTATGGGTGTGAGCCCGAATTCCAGCGATGCACACAAAATGACTGTGATTTCATACAGCTACATAACACAGAATTCTATAGCTACGATATTCAGCTGCTCACAAATAGAACTGTTGCTTCTTGCAAGAAGCATTGCTTGCAGGATAGCACTTGCACGGGGTTCCAGTACGTCTGGAGAGATGATCGGTTACGATTTAGTTGCTTCACTAAGAGTTCCTTGCAAAATGGGTATCGAATGGGGGTAAAGTATCCAATGGGGACAGACGATTCAGTGTTTATAAAAGTACCAAAGAGTTTGGTGCCATCCTATAATGATAAAGTCACAAGTCAATCAAGCTTTATCTGTCCACGTCAAGTGGTGACGCCGATAATAAGGTCTTATGATGATAAACATGATAACAAGCAACTTGAACTCGTTCTAGTTTTTGGATGCTTGATTGGGTTTGTTGAGATTATTTGCATTGTAAGTTTTTGGTACTGTACGAGTAAATGCTCATCTATAACCGAGCAAAATTTTCAACCAGTTGCAACAGGTTTCAGAAAGTTTACATATAGTGAGCTGAAAAAGGCATCTCATAATTTCAGTGAAGAGATAGGGAGAGGTGGTGCTTGTGTTGTGTATAAAGGCAGGCTATCAGACAACAGGATTGCGGCAATCAAGAGGCTCAAGAACACTAATAACCAAGGGGAAGCTGAATTTCAAGCTGAGGTAAGCACGATTGGGAGGGTGAACCATATTAACCTCATAGAGATGTGGGGCTATTGTGCAGAAGGGAAGCATAGGCTTATTGTATACGAGTATATGGAGAATGGATCTTTGGCTAACAACTTGGGTATTGGTAAACTAGATTGGGCAACAAGGTTTAATATTGCAAGGGGTACTGCTAAAGGACTAGCTTATTTACATGAAGACTGCTTGGAGTGGGTTCTACATTGTGATGTGAAACCCCATAACATATTGTTGGACGCTAATTACATTCCTAAGGTTGCGGACTTCGGTCTTTCCAAACTGCTTGATAGATGTGATAGCGACCAATGGAACTTCTCTATGATGCGAGGGACACGAGGTTACATGGCTCCTGAATGGGTGCTTAACTATCCAATCACTTCAAAAGTTGATGTATTTAGCTATGGGGTAGTCATGTTGGAGATGATAACAGGAAGGAGTCCAGCACGCATGCATCAAGCACACGATGAAACATGTAAGACTGAGCATGGGCTAATTAATTGGGTGAGAGATAAGATTCATGAGTTTGATGGAAGCCGAAAAGAATCTTGGGTTGACAAGATTGTGGATCCTTCAATGATGGGTGAATATGATCGGAGCACAATGAAAAATTTGGTTAAAATTGCATTACAGTGTGCTGAGGAAGACAGGGAGGCAAGACCCTCAATGAGCCAGGTGGTTGATATGCTTATACATCTATGACTGATGACAAATCCTACTGAGTTATGTTACTTTTGTTATGTGTGAAACTCTGCTGGTTACAGTTTCGTCCATGATGTTTTATGTTGGTAACAAAACAGAAAACATTGATCTGGTAAATTTGGATCGAGCAAGTTATTTGTGTTTAGTCTTGTATTGTGAGGAAAAACTAAATGTAACTATTTTCTTATACTTTAACTAGTTTTAGATTTTTTGGGATAGATTTTTGCTTCAAGTGTTTTTACATAGACTATTATTATTAAGAATAACAATTTCGTAATATTATTAGATTTGAAGATAATATAAATAAGGGAAAATCATCTAAAAATGTAGTAAACTTACCTATTTTTCTAGTTTTGTGTAGTCATATATATATTTTTTTGTTATTGCATACACCAAACTTTAGAATATTGACCTTTGTGTATATTTACGCATTTAAATGACCATTTTACATTTATGTTTTTGCAACTATTCTATTGACAACGAAGGGTAAAATGATTATTTTACTTGCGTAAATATACACAAAAGTCTAAATCAGAAAGTCTAAGGTATATAAAAGCAAAAATAAAGATGGCTACACATAATTAGAAAAATAGATAAGTTTACTACATTTTTAAGTGATTTCCATATAAATAATGGGTCAAGAATGTTGCAGGCTATTACCTCCTTTTCCAACTTATTCATTATTGATCACAACTAATTATCATTAGTAATCTTTTCAAACGGATTAATGAGACAAAAATGTAGTTGAGTTGTGGTGTCCATTATATAATGAAATAGCCATTGGTTTTGAAATATGATGCTACGACGATATACAGATTGAAAGTGGAGCGAGATTCTTCCTTGTGTTCCAACCTGTTACCTAAGATTATTCAAAACAAGAGAAAGCTTATCGTTAGCACCACCCCGATGATGAACCCCGGGAGCAGGCTCCGATGCTTAAGTCAAATGTATTAATGGGTTAATGTAAAGAATATGTTTGTGTGTAGATTGTGTCCTTACCTCAAATTCTTAGTTGGTATTTATAGGAGGATGAATGTGTGAAATAGAGAGGATGAAGCTACTCTTTGTATGCTTGGATTCATGGAGAGATGATTGTATCTATCAAAGAAGAAGAGTTCATGTTGATGTGCATGTTGTTGCATGGGTCTTCCATGCTAAAATATGTTTTATCTTTGTTGGCTTTTTTACCACTGTCCATGTTATGCCATCTGATAATCTGATATAGTTAGTATTTTATGATAAAATTACCCTACTAACCCCATTAGGCCCTTCAAGACCAAGCATGATCCAAGGGCATGTTTGGGATTTTACTATAAAGTATTAATATCTATGTTTTTGTATTTGTTTATGGAGGTCCAATCATGTGCATTTTTGAAGATATTATGCCATGATAACGCTATAACCTAGTTGCAGTTAAAATTGCATGTTTTATATCTTTTCACCGCCTTTATAATTGTAACCGGAGATAATATAATACACACTCATATTTATCATCCATATCCCCTGTTTCACACTTTCACCTATCTTTTCAAAAAAACTTTTCAAGTAAGTTTCCTGTAACTCCTCTTTTGGTTTGAACTTATGTTTGTGAAATATGAAAACAATTGCTATGGAGGCGTACCCTTCTAGTTTAACCCCGATCATGGTTGCAAGTTTGTGCAAGAAATTTTATCTCGGTGATGATGTGGGCGCTTGTGCTCTGGGTTTAAACCAGAACATTAACAATAGCCCAAAGCATATGGTTGGGATATATAAAAACTTTCTACAAGCCGGGTTACGTTTTCCTATCTCTGTATTTTTAGGAAAGATTTTACAGCATCACCGAATAAGCATATCGCAACTTTCGCCCAATGGCTATAGGAAACTATTATGTTTTGAGTTATTGTGCAGGGCGCTTGGTTTAGCTCCTTCTAAAAAGTTGTTTCGTTATTTTTATCATATAGCCGCAAGTGATGAATGGTTTACGTTTTCAATTCGAGCTAAACGTGAGCATCTTGTGAGTGGTTTAAAACCTTATAATAAAAACCGGATATCCAAGTTTTTATGGATAAAGAGAACGGCTAAACTACAGGGGTTGATAGACATTGTGAAGGAATTTACTAATGTATCATGTTGTAGCATTAAGTTTTGTTATTTGTTATCTTTGACCAGATGTCGGGTTGATCAACTACTTGACCCAGCCTAAATCTCTTAGGACAATACAGGTGGGCAAACGGAGGATTCTAGTCGCATGGGCGGTTGTAGACGCGTCCTTGGGTGTGGGTGAAATGGACGAGAATACAATCTTTCCACTAGGGAAAATTAGTCGTAATGCGAAAGATGTGGATATGGGAATTCCCTCATCCTCGGGAGTGATAAAAAAGAGACCGCGTGTTGCCAGTAATGAAGAGTTATTGGGATGAAGTGTCCAAGTTACGTCTGGTGGAGTTGAAGTGGGTATAAGAGAGGAGGATTTTCATGACTTATCGGATGGGGACAAGTCACATGTTCCTTCAAATGCGCAGACATGTTTTGCTAGTGGACCCCCTAATTTACAAACTTCCCCTGTTTTTACAACAGCAGCGGGTAACAGGGACGAAGCTTGAAACATTTTATTGGAGGGGCCAAACATTAACTTATTAATTTTGGAGGGGCCAAATTGTTAATTAGCATTTTTTTACACTAGCACAATACATGATATACATTAAGGACAAAAAAGTTTGGGGGGCCAAGGCCCACTCCTGCCCTATATAAGATTCGTCCTTGGCGGGTAATACTAATGTAATTCCTATTATTGCGTCTTCGCGAGGTACCGTTATGGGTGATTAACATGTGTTCGAGACCCCTGTTGCTAATGTTCCAAATAATGGAGGTAATTTTTTCCTGAATCAGTCCATAATTACTCAACCCGTCCTGGTCAATGATTTTCTAAAAATGTCTTTTTGTACGAAAGTATTAGATCTTTATTCGGATCTAAGGCGCAATAGTCGACTTAGATTAATAGTATCAATTGTTACAAGATTAGATTAATGTCAATGAGACAATAATCATATGAATGTAAAGACAAGACAAGATCGGTGAAATGATCTAAAGAAGAGAAGAGAGTGATACAAAAGACGCACACTCAAGTGTATTTAACCCTAGAATAAAGGACTAATTAAATAGGGATTAAGTTACACTAAGACCCTCTAACAGCTATAATAATGAACTCCAGTGAAACAATAAAATGAACTTGGCGAGGAACAAGAGAGGCTTCAGAAATGATAATCTTGGAACTATAAACCACTTATGCTTTGTCCATGTTAAACCCACGTAATATGCACGCAAAGAACATAGCTTGAAAGCCATTAGCAATTGATAGAGTGACATGTTTGCCACAGATTATTACCCCAAATTTTAACATTCCTCCTTAATCGATGGGCAAACATATCAAACAATATCAATTTTCACACAAAAATTTATCTTGATAGACAGGAGGTTCTTTGTAAGAATGTCGCAGTTTGGTTTGAAGATCCAATCTTTTAGCATTTATAACACCTTTAGCAATTTTTCCACGATGAAGTGAACATCAATTTCAAAATGTTTTGATCTTTCATGGAAAGCAGGATTGATGACAAGTTGTAAAGCGATTTGTTATCACAAAAAGACTAACAGGAAGGTTGATATCAACTTTTAGATCTTTTAGGATTTTACGAATCAAATGATTTCACAAGCAGATGAGACATAGGTCTATACTCGCTTACGTGGAAGATTTTGAAAGAGTGTTTTGTTTTTACTTTTCCATGAGATTAAACAATCATTAAAGAAAACACAATAACACATATGATTTCTGGTTTTCTTACATTTGGCCCAATCGGCATCACTATATCCTTCAAGATGATTTTCGAGTTCTTTGAAATTGTACCTTAGACCTTTCACGGAGCTCCTTTTAGATACCTCGAACATTGAGGGCACATTCGGATGAGATTTCAAGGAGAATGCATATATTGTGCGGACAATGAACCGAGTATGAAATGTCGGTCTTATATGGGTGAGGTAGATAAGTTTCCCAAGAAGCTTCGATAACCGGTGATGTTGACAAGTAAAGGGTCATCATCGGTGGGAATGTATGGAAGCACGAGTTGGGTTCCATAGGGGTGGACAGAGTTTGCACCCAAGAAGACCAAATTCTTTGAGGAGTTCAAGGCGGTATTTTCTTTGGGAGGCAGATGTCATTCCCGTTTTAAAACCTCAATGCCAAGAAAATATTTTAGATTTCCCAAGTCTTTGATATGGAATTTTGATTTTAGAAACTCTTTGAATAGGTTTATCTCATCAACACGGTTTCGGTAAGAACTATATCATCCACATAAACAAGAAGAGCAATGAACTTGTCATTCTCTGTTTTGGTGAACAAAGAATGATCATTAACAGTTGGACAAAGTTGTTTTCCTTTAAAACAACGACAAGTTTTCATTCCATTTTACGGGAGCTTGTTTTAGACCATATAGAGACTTAACAAGTTTACAAACTTTATTTTATTGTTCTCATTCTGAGAACCCTTTGGGAATGGTCATATAGATATCCTCATCAAGGTCTCCATATAAGAAAGCATTGTTAACATCAAGTTGAAAAAGAGGCCATTTGTTTTTACTGACTAAGGCAATAAGACATCTAACGATGAACATTTTTACAACAGGGAAAAAGTTTCATCATAGTCTATTCCTTCCCTTTGGTTGTAACCTTTAACAACTAATCTAACCTTGTATCTATCAACTTCACCATTAGCTTTATATTTGATTTTAAAAATCCATTTGTAGCCAATAGGAGTTCTATTAGGAGGTAGATCGGTTATATCCCAAGCATGGTTTTCATTTAAGGCTTCAATTTCAGAATTCATAGCATCTACCAAATTACTATCAAGGATAGCTTCTTCATAACAAGTAGGTTCAATACTTTTATTAAGACTAGAAGCAAAGCGATAATTGTCTTTGTTAAGATTTGAGTAATTAACAACTTTTTCAACACCATATTTGACTTTTCCTTCAACAATAAAGTCATTTAGATTCTTGGGCAACTTAGAAACTCTAGTTGACCTCCTAGCGATAGTGGTGGCAAGCCTCTTTCTTGTTCAATGAGAATCGAAGATGTATCGTGAGAATCACAAGATGCATCGGCAGGATGTGATTCATGTGATATGTTGCCCTCGGGTGTGTATTATCATCTATAGATGTTGCAAATGGTTCATCAATCACGGTGGGATGACTTACCACTGTGCTAACATCATAGGATGTCACTCTCCCTTCATCATTGGGACTTGTTTGTGAGTCAAAGAAATTTTTGTGGTTTAAATCTTTAGGCACATAAGTTTCAACAAAAGGTTTTGACACGAAATTTTCATTTTGAATGGGAACACAGTTTCATAAAATTTGACATCTCGGAGTAAAAATATTTTTTGTTTCTAGGCTCAAGAGTTTATAGCCTTTTTCTCATTTGAGTAACCAATAAGAACACTTTTTCGGATCTACTACCAAATTTGTCGAAGCGTTGAGAATACTAGCATAGCATAAGCGACCAAAGACTCTAAGGAGAGAGAGTGAAGGGTCATGCCCATACACAAAGAAGAAGGGGACTTGCAGACAGGAATCAAGAAGAGGCAACTGTTTATAACATATCGTGATTAGAACACATTCGGGCCAAAGATATAGAGGTAATTCCCACGAAACATAAGGGATCTAGCAACATTAAGGAGATGCCTATGTTTCCTCTCTGCAATGCCATTTTGTTGAGGTGTATAAACACAAGAAGTTTGATGTAGAATTCCTTTTCATGATGGAATTGTTGAAGTTTATTATTGACAAATTACATCCCATTATCACTTCTAAAAACTTTGACATTGTGTTCAAATTGATTTGATAGCATATGAGTGAAGTTAACAATGGAAACATAAACATCATCCTTCCCTTAAGCATATAAACCCACACGCCCTAGAATAGTCATCAACTATAGTTAAAAATATTTATAACCATCTTTGCTAGTAATTTTATATGGTCCCCAAACATCAAGGTGAACTAGTTGACCAATTTTAGTGGATTTATGTTCACTTAGAGGAAATGGTTCTCTGGTTTGTTTGGCTTTATTACAAGTATCACGAGAGATGATCGGTTTTGGATGAACTATCAAATTTAAGAGTGGGTCTAAGTATGTGTAGGACTTGGTCGGAGGATGACCAAGTCTTTGATGCCGAGATTTCTAGAGACATGACAAGCAGATATGCAATTATTAGAGGTAATCTTACATGTAGAGTCTATATCAAAATATATAACCCATTGTATTGTTTACCAATCCCACAATCCTTTTTGATGTAAATCCTGTATATAGCAATTAGATTCATTAAATCCAACAAACATCTTGTTGTCTCTAGCAATCTTATGAACAGATAATAAAGCGACATTGTATTCGGGAACAACAAGAACATCAAAAAGGTTAGGTCATTATTGACCTTTAAATCACCAATTTTAGTAATTAGGGCCTGAGTACCATTGGGATGTCCAACAGTTAGGCCAAGATTTGAAATGTTAACAACATTGATTAAAAATTTTAGAACACGGTCATGTCTTGATTTGCACGAATCAACAATCCAACCAAGGCCGATGTTTCCAGTTAAGGTTTTAGTGTTGTTGTTAAAAACTTGTTGAAGTTCACATTAAACTTGACACGCCATTAAAGAAGGTTCTGAAAAATTTTACACGCCAAGTTGGCATTAGCGAGATGACACATTGTTGTCATTGAGAAGACTCATAAGTCTTGAGAGCTGTTCATTAGATAAAGAGCAGGAGAATTGCTAGCACTATTATCGGTGACATGATTAGTTTAGCAGAAACATTATTCTTCTTGAAAGGTTTACCATTAAAATTTCTCTTAACATATCCGGCGGGATATCCAACAATCTCATAACACCTATCAACAGTATGACCGGGCTTTTTGCAATTAGTACATTTGAGGTTCATATTTGGTCCTCTGCTATTAGATCTGTTACCGGTGTTAAAACCGAAACTTTGTTGTTAAAACCTCTTTTGTTATCAAAAATTTTCCTCCATCGAGGTTTTGCATTAAAAGTCGTAGCATTGGGTTTAGCGAGCTATTCCCGGATGAAACATTCTGTGAGATTCTTCTCCGACACACAAGAGAAAGCAGTTTTGACATTAGGCAAAGGGTCTCGGTTAAAATATTGCTTCGATGGGAACATAGGAGTCATCAAGACCCATAAGAAATTGCATTAACTTGATTAGTTGATTGTGTTTTCAAAATGTTTTTGACCTCACAAGTGCGGGGAGGCAAGCTAATCATACAATCAAATTGTTTCCATAAAGAATTAAGATTGTTATAGTAATCGACTAGAGATGACCCACTTTGACTAAGGAGTTTATATTCTTATGCAGTTAAAAATATTTGAACCATCAACTTTGTCATAGGTATCTTTAAGATCATTCCACATTTCATAAGCGGTTTTAGCATATATAGCACCAAACAAACGATTCGGGACTAAGAGAATTAAGAATCCAAGTAACCACAACAGAGTTCTGGTATCCCATTGATTAGCAAGACTAGGGTTTGAATCATCTCTTATGCAAGTACCATCAATAAACCCTAACTTATTATGGTTCCTTAAAGCAAAAGTCATGGCCATATTCCATATTTTGTAATTTTCGGTTCGATGAGTTTAATAGTAATAATGGGATTGCCATTTGTATTGTTAGGATGCAAATACAAAGCATCACCAAAGACAAGACTTTTCTCGGTGGAAGAGCGACCAATATTATCATCACCAATGACCATAATACAAACAATAAGATGAGCGGATATAAGAAGATAGACAAAGAATAATCGAGACAACAACAGAGCAGAGATAATAAGAATAAATAGTCAAGAAGATAAGACTTTATAATAAGAAACAACAAGCACTAAGCACGTGGATTAGGATAAACCGAGCGGTATTCGTACCACTCAAAGGTGGCGGATCAAGATGTTAGTCTACCGTTTGCACCCACAAGACTTAAGTCTTGTATGTTTAAAGAGGAGGTAAGACTTAGACTTACGAGAGAAATATGCGTGGAAGAACAAATCACACTCACCCTAGATTTACTTAGTCTAGGGCAAATATGAAACAGAAGATAACCGGTGATTACGCCAACAACGGTAACCCCAAACCACACCTTTGTTGCTAAAGAGAATCAATGAGCACAAGCTCGATACCATGTCGAAAGTATAGGCACGATAGATAAACATGAGAACCTTTATTCGGATCTAAGGCGCAATAGTCGACTTAGATTAATAATATCAATTGTTACAAGATTAGATTAATGTCAATGAGACAATAATCATATGAATGTAAAGACAAGACAAGATCGGTGAAATGATCTAAGAGAGAGAAGAGAGTGATACAAAAGGCGCACACTCAAGTGTATTTAACCCTAGAATAAAGGACTAATTAAATAGGGATTAAGTTACACTAAGACCCTCTAACGGCTATAATAATGAACTCCAAAGAAACAATAAAATGAACTTCAAGAGGAACAAGAGAGGCTTGAGAGAAATGATAATCTTGGAACTATAAACCACTTATGCTTTGTCCATGTTAAACCCCTGTAATATGCCCGCAAAGAACATAGCTTAAAAGCCATTAGCAATTGATAGAGTGACATGTTTGATTATTACCCCAAATTTTAACACTTTGGTGAAAAGGCAACACTCGTCGAGGTGTCTATGCGGTCCTCGTTTGAATGGCTTACAAGATGCATTAAAATATGGTTTAGAGATGCAAAGAAGGTATGACCATTGGTAGCACAAAATGAAATTTTAGGGAGAGCGATGGCGTTTTGAGCAAATCATTGGTGGGCATCGTGACAATGCACATCAACTAGCTCTTCGTTTAGCAGGAGGTATTGATAGCAACCACTCTCTCTTTTTTGCTAATGAAGAGTTTGTGACGGGAGCTCAGATAATGGTTCAAAATTTGAATAATGATATACAACAACTCCGAACTGAGAATCAGGACCTAAAGGAAAAATATGATACTGCTCTTCAGTTGGGAAATGTTGTTGAATTGTTGTGTCAAGAAAATGCGGCGGTGCGTCAAGATCTTATGTGGGTGATGCGTACTGCAATCCCCCTAAGGGTTAACAAGGTCATTTGGAGTGAAGAGTTTACTGAGGGAATTTTAAAAGTGTTGGAACATGTTATGAGGTATGGACGACAGTTGGGTCAATGTGATGCCCGTGATGGGTTTGTGGCTGGTACCTCTAACAATGATGTTCCATGTTCTGACTTTAGTCTACCACAAAATGTGAAGGATGCTTATACGATTTTTAAATCGACAAGCTGGAAGTGTGTGGACGAGATAGTTGGGTCGCCATATTTGTCCCCATCTTCCTTCCGTTTGGCTCTAGGCCTTGGCGGAACTGGTTCAAGCCAAGGTTCTACTAATCGTCCCTTTGGTGTAGCTGATCCGTAGCTTTTGTTGGAAAAGAACGGTGTGCACATTAGTGTCGCTGGTACCGTTGTTTAATATGTATATGGTTGACTTGTAATGTCGTTTTAAACTTGTGCCGACTTTAGCTTTGTCAAATCTGTCAACAAGAAACAGATATTTGCGTACAATGATGTTTTTACCAAGCATCATATGTATCTTTTTTGCGTACAATGATGCTTTTAGCAAGTATCATATGTATATTTTTTGTAATATAAACAAAAGCAAGAGTTGGTTTAATAGTTTGTTTTTAGTATCTATATTGAGTTCTTGTGTAGTAAATATTTATCAATCTTTCTGTATCTTATATTATGTATTCTGTACGTTTGTGATTTAAACATGGGACAATTTATTTTCATATATTAGCCAAAAAGCCTTTATCTTACTTATGAATGGAATTTAAAGTTATGAGATTCATTGATTTCAACATCTTTGATGCTATGAGGACCATTTTAGCTGTTAATGAATAACTTACTAGGAAGTAGAATGGGTTTATTATTCTCTGTTTAAGCCAAGTGTGTGTCGAACATTTTTCGACCATGAGCTATTCAAGAAGAATATGTGCTTATTTATACTCGCGGGTTAGTTTTTTCATATCCCTTTAATGACGGGATGGTATCGTATATCTCTTTCGATATTTTGAGCATCGAAGCTCATGGTCCCTTTATGTTGGGACGACGTTTAATCGTACAACTTTGCACATGTCTAGTAGAAAAGATATTACTATAGATATCTTATTGATGATAACGATCGTTAAATACGACATGGATATTTCTTTGTACATATACAGAAGTATGGAATAGCGAAAATATATTGAGCTTATTTATTGGTATTGTATAAGTACTTATGCTTAGAAATGAAACGTTCGTAAATTACTGATGTGCCAAGTTCTTGGTATTCGCTTACCATGTAGATCTTCTAGTATATATGTCCCTGGACTTCTTGCTTCAATAATTTTGTATGGCCCTTCCCAATTTGGGTCGAGCTTTCTTTGGCCTCCTTGTCGACTTGCCTCATTGTTGCGAAGTACGAAGTCGCCTACTTTAAGGTTTGTATGTCACACGTTTTGATTGTAGTATTGCTCTGTTTGTGACTTGTATTTAGCTTCACACAATCTTGCTAGTCGCGATGTTATTCCGATGAGGTCCATATTAAGGCGGATTTCATCATTATTAACTGTTTTCTCAAAGGAATGGATTCGATAGGTAGGATGGCCGATCTCAGGTGGTAACACTACTTCTGATCCGTACACAAGGCTAAAAGGGGTGCAATTATTTCCAGTTCGAGCAGTAGTTCGGTATGACCATAGAACATTTGGTAATTCTTCCACCCATAGTCCTTTCGCGTTGCTTAGCCTTGTTTTCAGACCTTGAAGTAATGTACGATTTGTTACTTCTGTTTGGCCATTTGCTTGAGGGTGAGCCACTGAAGTGAAATTTTGTTGAATATGTAACTCTTGACAGCAATCGCGAAATGGGTTTTCAGCAAACTGTTTACCATTGTCGCAAATGATTATACCAGGAATGCCAAAACAACACACTATATTTTTCCATACAAACTTGAGGATGTTTTGCGGTGATCGTAGCTAGCGGTTCGACTTCCACCCATTTGGTGAAGTAATCAATCGCAACCACGAGAAACTTTACACGGACTGGCGCTTCGAAATGGTCCAACCAAGTCAATGCCCCATTGGTGAAAAGGCCATGGGCTAGAGATGCTTGTCATCTGCAATGTGGCTTTCTTTGGACGGAGCATGTTCTTGGCGATTCTGACGACGCCGACCAATTTGGTCGCATCGAGTACATCGTTGGCCAATAGTAGCCTAATCTTGCAGCTTTTCGAGTGAGCGTTCTTGCTCCCGAATGGGATCCACATGAACCAAAATGTGCTTCTTGTGGCACTTATTGTGCTTGATTTGGTCCGATGCATCTTAACCAAGAGGAGACTTGATCCTAATTTTCCTTGCAAGTGTCGGATCAGCAGGCAGCTTTCTGTCTTTAAGGTACTCTACAATGGGATCCATCCAGGTTGCACCCATTTCTATCACCGTACGAACCTCCTGTACATCAATGCTTCTACATGGTTTGACCTCGACCAAGACGGTTTTGGTAAGATGTGCGAAAGATGATGAAGCTAGTTTACTAAGAGCATCTGCACGCTTGTTTTTGGAGCGAGGGATTTGCGTTATTGAAAAGCTTTTAAAGGCTTTTTAGAGACCTTTCATCTTGGCTAAGTAGCATTTCATTGAATCATCTCTGGCCTCATATGTCCCTTTAACATGGTTCGTGATTAACAGCGAGTCGCTAAAAACCTGTAAATGATTCACTTCAAGACGAGTAGCAAGTTCCAAACCAGCTATGAGTGCCTCATACTATGCTTCATTGTTAGAGGTAGGAAAATAGAATCTAAGAGCATATGTGACCTCGTTTCCATGCGGATCAGTGAGAATCAAGCACGCTCTGAGTCGTCCGAACTTGACGCTACCGTCTGTATCTGATTCCACGTTGGTGCCAAATCGGATGGTGGTTGTGGTTTTGAACTTGCTATATCTTGGACACAATTTGTCGTTGATTCACCACGAAGTCTCGCCAAAATTTGTCCCTTTATTGATGTTCGAGGTTTATATGTGATGTCGTGTTCACCCATCTCGATAGCCCACTTGGGTAGCTTTCACGAATTTTCGGTTTTAGCGATATCTTCACGATAGGTTGATCGTGAGGACATATATGGTGTGAGCTTGGAAATACCGGCGTGACGGCGTGCTTTGTGGGCGAGCCGATGCCAACTTTTCGAGGTTTGGGTAGTTTACTTGAGGGCCTTGCGCACTTTACTTACAAAGTAAATTGGTTTCGGATGTGGTCTCATTCCGTTATTAGCACATAACTTATTGCTTCATGTGTTCTTTGCAAGGTACAATATGAGTTCCTCTCTGGGCGTCGGAGCAGTCAATGTTGGAAGAGATTTAAGATGTGCTTTTAATTCTTGAAAAGCTTCTTCTGCTTCATTGTTCCAACGAAAATCTTTTTTGCTCATGCAACCCTTAAGCGTTTTGAAGAAAGGTAAAGACCTTTCAGCTGACCGAGCTAGGAAACGACCAAGGGCGGCCAACTTGCCATTTAGACTTTGTAATTATGTACTGTTCGTGGTGACACCATGTCTATAATGGCTTTGACTTTCTGGGGATTAGCTTTAATGCCCGTGCTTGTGATCATGTGCCCCAAAAATTGACCCGTTTCAACACCGAAAATGCACTTTTTCGGGTTAAGCTTCATGTTAATGCTTCGAAGTGTGCAGAATGTTTCTTCAATGTCAAGAATTAAGCTTCCTTCATTTTTGCTCTTAATCACCATGTCATCAACATATATTTCAATGTTGCGGCCTAGTTGTTTTGAAAAATATTTGTCTACCAGCGTTGATAGGTGGCTTTGCATTTTCAACCCAAAAGGCATTTTTCATAGCAAAATGTTCCATCCTCGGTGTGAAAAGTCGTTTTGTCTTCGTCTTCTTTCGCCATTCGTATTTGGTGATATCCTTTGTATGCATCAAGAAAGCATTTGTATCTAAAGCCGTCTAGAGATTCGTTTTTTTGATCAATCTCTGGGAGAGGGTAACTATCTTTTGGACATGCTTTATTGAGATTTGTGAAATCGATGCACATACGCCACGATCCATCAGATTTTCGAACCATTACTGGATTAGATATCCAACGCGGAAAAAATGCTTCCTTTAATATTAGAGCATCTACAAGTTTTTTGACTTCTTCCCTAACGGCTATGTTTCGCTCTTTTGCGAGCATGCGTTTCTTTTGTTTCACCGGAAAGGTACGAGGATGTATGTTCAATTTATGTTCAGGAAGATGGCGTGGTATCCCTGTCATATCACCCGGTGACCATGCAAATATGTCTTTATTAGCACGAAGCATACGTCGCAATTGCTCTTTTATTCGCGTTGGTAGATCAGCACCAATCAACACTTGTTGGTCTGGATGGTCGTCGTTAACTATTACCCCCATTTCTTTTTCTTTTTCTCTTTGTGTAATAGTTGTGCTTGTTTACGGATCATGGTGTCTTTTCTTAGAGATTTGAAAACATTTCTTGGCACTGGGATGTCTCCTCCGACCGTCGCAATGCACGATTGGATTGGGAACTTGATAAAGCATGTACGGTTGAAGCAATGGCTCCCAACTTCTTCATTCCTGGACGTCCCAATATTGCATTATAGGGTGAGGGTGCTTGAACGACCATAAAATCTACAACAATTGTTTTGCTACCTCTTCCATTATAGTCGAACATAGTTAGGGGCAAGGTGATAACCCCCAATGGCCATAACGTTTGTCCTGCAAATCCAATAAGAGGTATTGTGGGAGGCTGAAGACTTGCTTTCATTGCGTCACTTAGTTGTTGAAAGCAATGATTGTATAGTATTTCATCTGAACTACCTCCATCCACGTAAATGCGGTGAATCATTGTACCTCAGACATCCGCTTTTATAACCAATGGATCATCTCCGTTGCAATGGGTGGGATTGGATCATGTGCGAGAATGTGATCTCGCGAGTTTGTTGCTCATGACTTTGTTGAGCTATGGCGAATTGCTACACCTTACACTCGTTATTAGAATTTCATGTCCTACCTTAGCTTCGGATTCAATTTTCTAGGCCATTCTTCCACATGGTTTTTCCCACGATCGGTCGCTTTGATGGGCGGAGGTTTGGCTGTTATTTTAAGCCTTCGCTCCTTTCGCGAGATGACTTAGACGTCCATTTCTGATACATGCTTCGATTTCCTTTCGTAAATCAATGCAACTATTTTTTTCGTGGCCGTGATCACCATGGAACTCACAATACCTGGTTTTATCTCGTCGATGTGGAGGAGTATACATCTTGGTTGGGGGTCGAAGGATGGCCCTTCCTTCAGAGGTGGCATATATTTCAGCTGGTGTCTTTATCAACGGTGTGAACAGGCCTCTTTGATGGTTGTTTCGTTCAACATGTTGCGTGCCACTTCGAGGTACGTACTTGTCCCTTGAGTTTTCGTGGAAATCTTTATAGGTTGCATTGGATATGTTATCCGGAGCTCCACGTTTTGCTTCACGAAGTCGATTTTCGTTGTTCGCTTCTTCCACTCGGATGAAATTATTAGCTTGTGTCTATAAGTCCTCCAACGACAGAGGAGGCCGAGCAATCGTGTCTTTGAAAATTCTCCCCGGACGAAGTCCACTTATGAAAGTTCCGGTCATCATACCATCCGAACGATCGGTCATGTGTAATGTTTCTTTGCGAATCGTGCCAAGTAATCTTTCAAGGATTCTTCCGGTCTTTGGCGAATTCCAAGTATTTGACTTATGTTTTTGGAATCGTGTTTGTTGCGAGAAAGTTGGCTATGAATTTGCTACGAACTCGTGAAAGCCATCAATACTCCCAGTGCGAGATTATCATACCAAAATCTTGCACCCCACATAACGTTATATGGAAGAAACGACACCACGCGGCTCGGGAAGTTTATGTATGTCTATGGTTCCATGAACACCGTGAGTGATCGTCGGTCGAAAGCCCATCGTATGTTCTTAGATTCGTTGTACCGTAAGCCCGTCGGGCATCTCATAGTCATAATTCGCTTGGAAAATGGGGATGCTACGAGGTCACGTACATTTTTTGTTTCCTTGAATGTAAAGGCTCGTTATAAAGGTAGTGTCATTCACGTTTTTTTTTTGACCTTACGAGGTTGTCGATCATTTGATATGTCTTCTTCCATATCTTTTGTCCCTCGGGAGTGGTGATTCTGCGATTTCTTTTGGCGGTCGGTTGTTGGGGTTCCTTCTTTCTCTTCCCCTTTGTCGCTTTATGTACCTTCTTCATCGAATCGGAATGCCATGACTCGATGATGGGCGGGTCGTCATTGGGGCCGTCTAATATTTGTTGAGAAGTGATTTCTTTTCTTTTTGTGGAGAAGGCAGAATACATAGCATTTATTTGATTGAAGTTTTGGACCACGAATTGCATCACAGGATCACCAAGATCGGGCTCGGGCTGGGATTGGTTGTGAATTGGCGCGAGAGGATCATCGGATCCCGCAAGGTTTACAACATGTTCGGGACCATTAGGTCCGTCTCCGAGTATATGAACAACGGTAATTGGGTCATCCCCGGCCATTGAAGTTGTGGTTCAACGGGTTTTCTTTTATGTATATATAAGTTACGTCGGTCCGGATGGCGCCAAAATGATGCTCTGACGATATGCGATTGAAAGTGGGCGAGATTCTTCCTTGTGTTCCAACATGTTACCTAACATCATTCAAAACAGAGAAAGCTTATCGTTAGCACCACCCCGAGGATGGACCCCGGGAGCAGGCTCCGATGCTTAAGTCATATGTATTCATGGGTTAATGTAAAGAATATGTTTGTGTGTAGATTGTGTCCTTACCTCAAATTCTTAGTTGGTATTTATAGGAGGATGAATGTGTGAAATAGAGAGGATGAAGCTACTCTTTATATGCTTGGATTCATGGAGAGATGATTGTATCTATCAAAGAGGAAGAGTTCATGTTGATGTGCATGTTGTTGCATGGGTCTTTCCATGCTAAAATATGTTTTATCTTTGTTGGCTTTTTTACCATTGCCCATGTTATGCCATCTGATATAGTTAGTATTTTATGATAAAATTACCCTACTAACCCCATTAAAATACTTTTATGAACATCGAATAATGCATCACCCACAGGCGGGCGAGCCACATGTATAGCAACGAGGCGACGCCCAACGAAAGTTTTGAACACACAAAGTATGTAGAAAAAATGTCAAATTACTAGAAAAATGTGGTGACCTCATGAAAATAACCTTAGTGCCTCTACAATCTCTCGGGTTTCTAAAATGATGATGTTTTTAATGCAAATATTATTTTCGGTGGACTGGTTCATCGGAAAAAGCGTAGAAGAAGAAGAAGAAGAGTTCATATGGGAAAGTGGGTCAATGGATAGTGGGCACGTGGGTTTGCTTGATTGAATATAGTAGGTGACAAAAACAATAATTAATAGAATTACTTATTTACACTTGTGACTATAATACGAATTTAATTAATGGAGTAGTATTTAATACTCCGTAATATTTTGTGCCTCCTTTATAGTTTTTCATTTTTCCTTTATCTTCTATTGTATTTGCTCAAATAATTCTTTCAAATATCACTTATTACTAAATGTTTATTTTTAAAGTGTCAGATGTATGATGTTTAATGTAATTTAGGAATTTCGGAATTTAATAATCAGTAAAATTTAAAGTTTACTAATTAGTGTTATATGCATGCAAGGGCGGAGCTATTAAGGGATCGGGAAGGGTCCTGACCCCCTAGGCCTAAGCCCGTCAGTGCATTTTTTCGCAATTTCATGTGTATTTTTCGAAAAAAATTTATTTCGGCCCGTCAGTGCATTTTTTCGCAATTTCATCCTGAGAATATACCTTGGCAAGCCGTGAATTTCTATCATGACCATCTGGTCGTGCAACTTTTGAAGGAGGAAAGTGAGAACCATCATTATTGTTACTCAGAATACGTGTAATTAACAATGCTATTCATATTAGCAAACTCGCAGCATCCCCGATATCTACATCACCTGCAATCAAACCACATGTAGGATTTCTATATTTTAATATATATATTTTCTAATACTACTATTTTTACTGCATAATTTATAAGAACCCAGTGTACACAAAATAACACTTAAAAAGCCTTAATCTTTGGTCACTGCTTGCAAGTAAACTTATCACAATTGACATACACAAGTTGATAAGGATATCAACACAAAACATATGACATGGAGTTGCTGATAACATCGGATTGCTGGTCACATTTAGTTGCTGATGACATTGAGTTGCTGATAACATCTGGATGCTGATGACATTGGTTGTGGGTTACATTGAGTTGTTGATGCATTGGGTTACGGATAACATCGATTTCTAATGACATTGGGTTGCTGATGTATTTGGGTTGCTAATGCATTTTTGGTTGCTAATGCATTTGATCGAGTTGCTGGTGACATTGGCTGTGGGTTACTGATGACATTGGGTTGCTGATAATATTGAGTTGCTGATCACCAGAATCATCAGGTGCATCGGCAACATCTGATACAGCAGATTCATCCGTTGGAAACACACCGGTGCAGGTAAAGCTCTCAAAGTCCCCGTAGTTATGATACGTGTGCGACTTTATCTCAAACACATGCTTTGTATTGCACATGTTAGTCAAAACAGTTGGTAGCGCTGGGGCATCATCACCATCCTGCACATGAACACCCGTAAATACAACGTGAAGTCACATTAGCCTAAAAAGAAAAATCGCTGGCATGATTACCTGGTCAAGCTGATCCAGTAACACCTTAGCACTCGACTTTGTCAAGTCCGTAGTTGTTTCATCCCACAACACAATCACAACCTGGGTGGTATCATCCTTCACATCGATTTCAAGCCTATATCTGTGCACATGTTGAAGATATCAGCCAACAGTGCGTATCAAGTTTAACAATTGATATACGGAAAGCATGTGGCGTATTATAACATTGGTTTTGGATAGATCACAGCCTTTACTGCACGCGTTGCACCAAAGCTGGCCATCTTTGCGGGTGACCCCTTTTTGCATTTTCCATCGCCACATGCGGAGTAGTACCAACTGTTCTTTGTACGGATCCCCATAATCTCAGCTTCACAATGGAAGGTAGCAGCCTGGGAAATAAAATCGTGTTAAAACAAAGCATGTAACATTGCATGACTCATAATAATGTGTTTTAGTTTCAAAACAGAATACATCTTTTCTTCGATCACGTCCCAAAGTAAGAACTTGTGCAAGTGTCCCAATCTCTTGCTTTTTCTGCCAAAATAGGCACAACCCGGCTCATTAGCATAAACATCTTTGGTTTTATGTACCTTTAGTTAGCCACAAATATTTTTAAACAACAAACAGGGGTAAATGCACCACTATGCACACCTTATTTGGGCTTTGAATGTAACAATAGTGGGGATCTCCTCATTATCTAGGATAACCGTAGATGAACAGCTTGATATGCCCAATTGGCCTGTATGATAAGCTAGGTTAGAAGTGTAGTAATGGCAGATAATTTAGCATTATACAATCCATAGGGCTTAAGACTTACCATTATAATATTTAGCAGTCCTGGATGTGAGAATGACCGTGAACTTCCCAGTATGAGCAGACAGAACCAGGCTGGATCTTATCTACAAAACTACGTGATACGTTACTCTTCATGGTACAATGCATCACATTTTTCTGAAAAGAAATCAACATATATCAGGTGACCAATCAAATGAATTTACATACTTACAATAATGCAACACAATTATATGATTTTCACCTTATCATCCAAAGCAACAAAATCTGTGCTCAGGTATCTGCCATTAATATTATGCACATCCCATGTTCTACAGATCATCACCACCACAGGCCCTTCATCACCTTCCTTCAGCTGAGCCAATGTTTGATTGCGGGCCTGCTTTTTGTTAGCTTTTGACATACTGCAACAATTACATATGGGAAGTGTGAATGGCTGCCATGGCCCAAAAGGCCTTTTTATACTACCCAAAGTAAGGTGAATATACTTGGACTCAATGAATGCATAGAAGATGAAGTGCATGTATGGGGTGAGATTGTTAAACTGCCTGAGAAGATGGAATGCGCGGGATTAATGAATGAGGTTGTACGTGTATCTGAGTTGGTTTATTACTTCGTTTGTTAAATAGGCCATTAAAGGCATGTAACATAAATGAGGCTTAGTAGCCTGGCCTGTATAATCATTAGATGTGTATGATTAAAAGCTCTTAAAAAGCTTCAAATGGACGGTAATATGAGCTTAAACTTCATATTTGAATTTCTTGCCTCAAGACATAAATGTTCATATTCAATAGGGGGAACTCAATCTTTATATATATAGATTAAGTACTGTATATAAATTTCTAAACGTAATATTTTAAGAGAATATAATGTTCTTGTTAAAGGTGTTGTTTTTGGGCTTCCAACTAAAATTGTTAACTGAGATAAATTAAGGTGGGGACTAGATTCAAGAACTAAATATGTCAAAGAGTCTAAAATGAAATTTTATATACTTTTAGGATCATAAGGAAAACAATTTTGGTGGTCTAAGAAATGAAACCCCTAAACTAAGATTAAAGAATTTTTAGTCTATCTTCTCAACCACAAAACAAACTCCATTAAAACACAGTCCAAGCTCTGTTTTTCAGTTCAATAAAACACCTGTTAATAAGACTATCATTTGATGCCCCCATAATTTTGATGCCCTGGGCCGTCGCCTGCTTCGCCCAGTGGCAGGCCCTGCTTCTCTCGTAATTGCATCACAACTCATTCTCATTCTCATTCTCTTCAAAATAACTTAACTGATGCTTTTCTTCACAATGGGTTTTGGGTTTTCGTTTGCTTCTTAATTTTATGGGTTTATATAGTCTATTCATAATATTGGATGATTTTTTTTAGGGACTTATCCACACCCAAGCCTTAGCCTTCGGCCCATGAAATAGAGATGGCCCGGACTCAAGATTCAGATGGGCTGGATGCTTGGATATTCTTTTCTTTCTTCTAGGGAGGTGATCCAATGATTGGGGTGCATCAGCGAACAGACGATGCAAGATCATGGTTATACTGGTTTGACCAAACCCTATGATGCCAAGACATAGGAAGGGTATGTATATCACATCCCTTTTTATAGTTTTGTTCTCTTGTCGATAGTCGTAATTGTACGTATCATATTAAACGAAACAGTTGAAAAGAACACTTTTTGACTCTCTTTGTAAAAGTTCAAAATAAAACTATAAAAAGAAGACTTGATAGTAGTTGAGATTTGACTTAAAGTCTTCTGTCAGTATTAGTATTCATGCATTCACCTTGTAGATGCTCTATTATTTGTACATATATTCTTCAATTATATAGAGGCAAGGCAACCATGTACCACTGTATGTTTTAGTTCATAGGACTTTTTGCTCACCTTAGCAAATATAACATGTCTGCCAAGCTTCATCTTTTTGTTGTCACCATAACAATAGTATCCCAAATACCAACTTCTTGTTACGGGCTAAGTAGAGGGTCGTCTCTCAACGTTGATAACAAAAATGACATTTTGATTTCGCCAAACGGGCTTTTCACTGCCGGTTTTCATCGAGTTGGAGAGAATGCTTATGGTTTTGCAGTATGGTTTTCGGAGCAAGTAGCAACAACTAGGATTCGAACCGTGGTTTGGATGGCTAACCGAGATGAACCCGTAAATGGAAAGCATTCAAAACTGTCCTTAAAGGAAGATGGAAATATTGTTTTGATAGATGCGGGTAGAAGAGTTGTTTGGTCAACTAATACAAAGTCAGCCTCTCCTTTAGTGCAATTACAACTCAATAACACAGGTAATATTATGACAACCCTTCTTTTTATATACACAGCGAAATTCATAAATTAATTTACAACATGCCACACGAATTTGCGACATAGTTTAATGCTTAAGCCAGACGGCTTAGCAAGCTCATCTGATTAATATAGGAAAAATACTAGATGCGGATAGCGGATATGCTCATGTGTTTTGTAAAATCACTATAGAATACTCACAGGAGATGGTCAAGAATCATTAATTGAGTTAGGCTTAGAACGATCGCTTGTGCGTTTGCCATCATTTGCTTGTACCCATACTAGCTATTCATCTAATATTAAGTGTGGTGTTTGCGTCACTTATGTGAATACATTGAAAAAAAAAAAAAAAAAAAGAAGAAGATATAATTAGCTGAAATGAGAAAGTTTGTAACATAAATTATAGTTTGCTACTTTACTTAAGCTTAAGCAAATACTAATATATCTATTTACGGATTAATGTTACAGGTAACCTTGTGCTCCATGTATTAGGGCAACCTATTTGGCAAAGCTTTGATCATCCAACAGATACACTTCTTCCAAATCAACGCTCACTAAAAACACACAACTTGTTTCTTCAAGAAGTCCTTCTAATTACTCTTCAGGTTTCTATAGGCTCTTTTTCGATTATGATTGTATTCTTGACTACTTTGTGACGTTCGAGAATCAACTTCGTTATACTGGCCTGATCCCAGGTTACTATCATACGAAGTTGGAAGATATCAATATAATGATAGACAAATAGCAATCCTTGATTCTAATGGTCAATTCAACTCGTCAGACGGTTTCAAATTAGTATCGGCTGATTATGGGACAGTTCGCCAAAGAATAATGAAGATTGACACAGACGGTAATCTAAGACTATACAGTCTCCATGAAAATGGAATGAATTGGGAAATTCAATGGCAAGCAGTGTCTCATTCTTGCAGGATCCATGGTACTTGTGGACCAAACAGTCTCTGTACTTATTCTCCAAAAACGTTTAGGAAATGCAGTTGCTTACATGGGTATAAGATGGTAAATTCGGAAGATTGGAGTTATGGGTGTGAGCCTGAATTCAAGCCATGCACACAAAATGAATGTGATTTCATACAGCTACATAATACAGAATTCTATGGCTACGATATTCAGCTGCTCACAAATAGAACTGTTGCTTCTTGCAAGAAGCATTGCTTGCAGGATAGCACTTGCACGGGTTCCAGTACGTCTGGAGAGATGATCGATTCTGATTTAGTTGCTTCACTAAGAGTTCCTTGCAAAATGGGTATCGAATGGGGTAAAGTATCCAATGGGGACAGCGATTCAGTGTTTATAAAAGTACCAAAGAGTTTGGTGCCATCCTATAATGATAAAGTCACAAGTCAATCAAGCTTTATCTGTCCACGTCAAGTGGTGGCGCCGATAATAAGGTCTTATGATGATAAACATGATAACAAGCAACTTGAACTCGTTCTAGTTTTTGGATGCTTGATTGGGTTTGTTGAGATTATTTGCATTGTAAGTTTTGGTACTGTACGAGTGGCGCTCATCTATAACCGAGCAGATTTTTCAACCAGTTGCAACAGGTTTCAGAAAGTTTACTTATAGTGAGCTGAAAAAGGCATCTCATAATTTCAGTGAAGAGATAGGGAGAGGTGGTGTTTGTGTTGTGTATAAAGGCCGACTATCAGACAACAGGATTGCGGCAATCAAGAGGCTCAAGAACACTAATAACCAAGGGGAAGCTGAATTTCAAGCTGAGGTAAGCACGATTGGGAGGGTGAACCATATGAACCTCATAGAGATGTGGGGCTATTGTGCAGAAGGGAATCATAGGCTTATTGTATACGAGTATATGGAGAATGGATCTTTGGCTAACAATTTGGGAATTGGTAAATTAGATTGGTCAACAAGGTTTAATATCGCAACGGGTACTGCTAAAGGACTAGCTTATTTACATGAAGACTGCTTGGAGTGGGTTCTACATTGTGATGTGAAACCCCATAACATATTGTTGGACGCTAATTACATTCCTAAGGTTGCGGACTTCGGTCTTTCCAAACTGCTTGATAGATGTGATAGCGACCAATGGAACTTCTCCATGATGCGAGGGACACGAGGTTACATGGCTCCTGAATGGGTGCTTAACTATCCAATCACTTCAAAAGTTGATGTATTTAGCTATGGGGTAGTCTTGTTGGAGATGATAACAGGAAGGAATCCAGCACGCATGCATCAAGTAGATGATGAAACTTGTAAGACTGAGCATGGGCTAATTAATTGGGTGAGAGATAAGATTCATGAGTTTGATGGAAGCCTAACAGAATCTTGGGTTGATAAGATCGTGGATCCTTCATTAAGCAGTGAATATGATCGGAGCACACTGGAAAATTTGGTTAAAATTGCACTACAATGTGCCGAGGAAGATAGGGAGGCAAGACCCTCAATGAGCCAGGTGGTTGATATGCTTATACATCTATGACTGATGACAAATCCTACTGTGTTATGTTACTTTTATAATGTGTGAACAAACTCTGCTGGTTATATCTACAGTTTTGTCCATAATGTTTTATGTTGGTAACAAAACAGAAAACGTTGATCTTGTAATTTGTGGATAGAGCAAGTTATTTATGTTTAGTCTTGTATGATGAGGAAAAACTAAATGTAGCTATTGTCTTATAGTTTAATGAGTAAATTACAGTGTTAGTCCCAAGGTTTTTGCAGATTTCAGGTATAGTTCACATTTCCACAAAATTACTGCAATCTTCTCCAACGTTTGATATGTTGCTTGCCGCTAGTCCAATTTCGTAGTGATCGTTGCTTAGTCTTGTTATCTCATGTCACGTGCGATTCACAAGAGGGTAAGAAAGTCTTTTCTCTTTTTGTCCTTTCCCAGCTACTATTTGACTACTCATCTTGTGAATATTCCGCCCATTTAAATCCTCCTTTCATATCACACATTTAATAATTTCTCACCGCAACATCTCTCAACTTTTAAAATCACACACATAAACCCCAATTTATTCTTGATAATTTCTTAATACTTTATTGACACCATGGGTATGTTAAATGGAAGACACAAGGAAGTGTAGGGGTGGCAGCAGGTGGGGTTCAGAGCGGGTTTTAGTGTATCCGCACCGCACCCGTTTATAATATCCGAACCCGTACCCGTCCAGATTACCCGCCGAGATACCCAATTAATGTTATCCATCGGTTTTCGGGTTTCTCGCGGGTATCGGTTATCCCCATTAAATATTATATGGACAAAACGGTGGTATTAAGATTAAGTTACACTAATATCAACCGACAAAACAAAGGAAACACTCTAGTATATTAAAATTTTTTAAAGTTAAAAGAAATGAATATTGTATCAAACGATTTAACGCTTTTGAATTATTCATGTACAAAATATAATGTGTTATGTAATAGAGATACTTATATAATAAATATTATGGAAGAAATTATATATAATGTATATATATTCTAGTTAATTATAATATCAATAAAGCGGGTATATATTCGGGCAAACGAATACGGGTACGGGTACGGATAATCGGGCGGGTATTACGAGAACCCTACCCGAACCCGTACCCGGCTAACAAAATTTATCAATACCCAAACCCGCATCCAAGCCCGTCAACCCGAACCCGACCCGACCCAACCCAACCGGTTCGGGTTTTGGTTTTCCCCATCAATTACGGGTGCTTTTGCCATCCCTAAGGTAGTGAGTTCTTAACGATGAAGATCGTATGCATTTGCAAAGAAGGGGTATAGTAATTGTTGATACAAAAGTTGGCGTTCCTTGTTTGGACTCGGCTCATATCAATTGGATCTTAATGCTTGAGACTGCGCACTAAGAAAGCAGAAAACACCGTTAGGCTTATCGTGGGATTGTCTCCCGATTATCCTCGGCGTGAGTAAGTAATCGGTTTAGAGTTATTATTGAGAATTAGGGTTGTAGATCGTACCTTTCATGATGGCTCGGATATCCTTTATATACACGAAACCTAGTTGATTTCGTGTTCCTCAAGATTCGGCGTATCCCGCCTAAAGAGGTCTTTAAACACTTATCTCCCAAGATAAGAGATATCCGATATCATGAGCCATAAATAACTCGTGTTTGGGCCTTCGTGAGCCCAAACCGTTATCGGGTTAGCCCAGTCGTGCTGGGCTCACTAGTAGCGATTAGTGGTCGGGTTCGTGACCGAATGTAGACTATCGTCATCATGTCCCCCGGTCTAGTATGCTGATGACTAGCGTGGATGCTAGACTAATAATGCAACCAATAAAGAACTACGAGCGTAGCAAAGAAGCCAAAAGGATTCCGTCTTGAAAGATACACATTGTATCTAGACATAATATTTAAAATGGATGCCTCAGTAAATCGGGAAAGCAATCGTATGGCGCCACATCAAGTGATCGATCCATACATTGGAGATAGTGGGATCCACGTGTCATTCATCGCGTGGATGAGAAAACTTATATAACCATCGACCTTCCTTTCTTTGTGATTATCACGATGGCGAATCCGCCATTGTTAACAAACCTTCAACGTGCAACCCGAAAACTACTATTCCAAAGGTAACGTGCGTGCGCTTATAAAAACAATACCATGGTCAAATTTTATCGATTTCACATTCGACATAAGCGAGGCGAACTTCTAGAGTTCGCCTCCGATTAATACATTCCCTCACGGTGCATCCAGAAATTCCGGGTGCAGAGGCGTCAATTGCGGACTTCCCGAAGGAAAAATAGGTATACACGCGTTTTTCGAGTTCGCAAACCAACGCGTGCCAATTTCTTTATTCACGCACGGCGTGTTAAACTACTACCGTGCGCATATATCCCACCGCCTCGCATAGGTGCGGCTAAAATCATCAACCGAGGTTAATTGTCGACATCGGCAATTAACCCGACTATCCACATTCGCGCGTTTTACCACACAACGTGGTCACACAGTGGGTATCATTCGCTAAGCGCTTGGGCGCCTTCGGTTATATCTGAAAAATTAGACGCGCTTAGGAATTGGAGAAACATTTTTCGGGTAGACGACGCGTGCTTCCCATCGCTTCGATTTCTACACCCGGTACCTCGCCAAAGGATGGCGCCCCCTCACGGATCATACAATGCGGAGGATGCGGATACAATAAACACCAACCGCATCCCCATCAATTCCTACCGAGGAGTTTTTGGTGCACATGGGCATTAGCCGCAACTACTTTGGTAGTCCGAAGGAGGTTCCGATCTTCTTAGGCGCGGATGGCCAGGGTGGGTGCTCGTCCTTTCATACTCCGTTGTGTTATATTACTGTAAGCGTTTTTCGTTCTTCTCTTTGTACTTGTCGTAATCTATTTTTGTTGTTTGTTTGTTGTTACACAGAGATGGACCTATTCAGAGTCGTGCAACTAGCAAAGCTGCGCCGGTGAATGTAGGGACACGCCCGAGAGAGGAGAAGAGCCCATTCTTGATGCTACAAACGGGCGTACCCTAGAAATGGGCTGGGAGAAGCGGGTGCTAGCTCACCGTCGCCTGTGGGCGACCCCAGCTGCAGAGCGTCCGAGCCCTAGAGTGCCTTCCCATCGGTGCGGCCATCCCAAGTAGCGATGGCGGAGCACATGGAGGAAGAGGAGGAGGACCCGGGTTTGAAAGCGCAAGAGATCACTTGGAGAGGATGGCAAGCTCGGTGAGGAAGAAGCGCCCGTTATCCTAACGGTGGAATCATCATCGGCGACGTTGCGTCGCCTCCCCTCCGATACATCCGGTCCACGATAGTAATGTCGTCAAAGTTTGTTGCGCATCCCCGTTTATGCGAGAAATTAATGATTCCCTTTCTTGTGTGCGGTATGAGCGATCATGAGTCGCCCCGGAGATAGTCCGGACACTCACGAGTTCACCGAGCCAAATAGCGAGCCACGAGCCATTGGCGGTGAGGATGCGCCCATGGAGCGATTTTGTTGAAGAGTTAATCTTTGGCGGTTGCGCATCAAACTTCACTAGTAGAAAGCTAAAGGCCAAGGTTTCGGGAGGCGGCCAAGACGCCAAAAGGATCAAAAATTGCATCATTGGGGCGCAGATTGGCTAGTGCTAAGACCGAGCGAGAGGGCTTGAGTTCGACGCCCAAAAGCTCGGCCGAGAGAAGATGGCGATGGGTCAAATAAGCCAAGGCGTGCCGAGTCATCGGTACAAGGCTTCGTGTCTCTGGCGGCTGAAGTATCCGGAGAAGGGCAAGGAAGAGTTGACCTCGCGGTTGGAAAAGTTTGGTTCCAACGTGAGCGGTGCCTTGGAAGCGTGAGGAAATGAAGTCAGCAAGCTCGGCTGAGTATGATGAGGAGTTATATCCCAACTCACATCGCCTACAATCTCGAGCTTGGTGGCTTATTGGCCATGGTTCGCGACTTTCGCTCTCAACACCTTGGAGTCGCGGGAGGTAGTGGGCGCCTTTGGGAGTTGTGCAGTGCGCATTGGCGCGAGGTAAGGCAAAGGCTGGAGGAGGGCGCATGAGGCTAAGTTGTTGGAGGTGCTGGCGATAAGGTACTCGGGTATAATGCGCAAGCATACTGATGAGTGGTGGTGCTATGGAAGATGAAGTCATTGGAGCTTCCCGATTTACGAGTTAGAGACAGTGATTATCCGATAGGGGTCATTATGGAGGGCGACCTTAGCTCGGCATCGGGGTGAAAATGAGGAAGCGGTGGACCACTTTCAAACCCGATGAATCTCAACTCAAGTGCCTATATTTGCTCGCTTGAAGGATATCTTGAATCCTTCGCTTTGGAGAAAGAAGTGCCCTTAAAGCAAGTGTTGGGCGCATGCTACAAGACTTGCCCACAAGAAGGGATTAAAGGTAAGGGCATTTTGTGCGGCATTGGCGCAACGCATCTCCCGGATCCGACGGGATACGGTTAGTGTTGCCACGGTGTCGCGCCAAGATTCCGACCCTCTTGAAGAAGTTGAATGAGGTTGGAGTCTGCCGCTGTGTAGGAAATTCGTCTCTTAGACGTTGTAATAGTATGTAGATAGTAACTTGTAAAGTAAACATCATTTTGTAAGCACGCATGGTACTTAATGGAACATTATATTTGTTGAATGGTGTTGCGACTTATAATATTTGCACTTAGGTACTTGTCTTTCCATAAAAAACGTGTGTATTTTCTAAGAAGCAAACTCTTGATATAGCGAGATAATATATTAAGTTCATAACAGTGTGTGAAATTCATGGTATACTTAAAACATAATTTCTAAGTACGTTTTATCATAATCGTGTATGGTGTGATATGCAGCGTACTGTAATTATCATATCAAGGAGTCAAGTGTCCTGATTCCTAATTTGTTAAACGTGCACCGTATGCGTTGTTGCGCACCCGTCGTGGGATGCGTACAGAACTTATTCAAATGTCTTGAGAACAAGGTGTTTAACAAGGATTCATGATCCAATGTTGATGGGTTTGCAACCCTCTTACTCAACGAGTTGTTTAGTAGGTTTACTCATCCTTTTACCATCGTGGGTTTATTAGGTGCATGCACGCCATGTAGGCAAAATATAATATAACAACAGTGTTGAGATATGAACAATAATGAACTAAAATGTGTCGCGGAGTTAGCTAGAAACCGCAACGTTTTATTAATACTTACAAGTTTTGTAATAAAAAAAATTACCTAAGTAAAGATAAAATTAAAATACATGGACATTTATTGAGCATAATACTAGAGTGCGGGGATATCCATGCTCTAGGCCGTAGCCGTGTCTAAAGATAGCACCGTTTGAGGTTGCAGATGTTCCATGTTCGTGGTAGTTTACGACCATCCATGTCTCGTAGCTTATACGCGCCTGTTCCTAATGCTTCAGTAACCTCATAGGGTCCTTCCCACTTTGGTCCAAGTTTGCCTGTATCTTCTGCGTGGCTCGCATCGTTGGCGCGGTATACGAAGTCACCTGGTCTGAATGAAACACTGCGCACTTTAGCATCATAGTATCCTTTCATCTTTGCCATAGATCTCGCTTCACATATAGATGCATGCTCGCGTCTCTCTTCCAACAGGTCTAAGTCAACACGCCGTTCATCGTCATTGGTCGCAACATTGACTTCAGCAGTGCGAATAGTTGGCATCCTAATTTGGTGGTATGACGACATCTCATAGACCGAGAGAAAGGGAGTGTCTCCCGTGCTAGTTTTGATTGAAGTGCGGTGTGCCCACAGGACATGCGATAATTCTTCCACCCACCTTCCTTTGTGCTTGTCCAGGCGTGCCTTAATTCCTTCACCCAGACTTCGATTTGCGCGCTCTACTAAACCGTTGGTTTGTGGGTGTTTAACCGACGTGAAGTGCTATGTGATATTCAATTTATCGCACCAGTCCTTGAAAGGGTTATCACAGAATTGTTTTCCGTTGTCCAAGATGATTTCCCGGTAGTCCAAGCGGCATACAATATTTTCCCAAACAAAGCGTTTTACACGATTGCCGATGGTGTTACAACTTCCTTTGCTTGATCCACTTGGTGAAGTAGTCTATGGCTACTATGAGGAACTTCAATCCTCCCTCGCAACAGGAAGGGACCGCAATGTCGATACCCCACTTGTAGAATGGCCATGGCGCCGTGATAGTGTTAGCTCCTGCGTGGTTGGCGTGGGGCGGTGCGTGAACACGGCGGTCATCGCACTTTCTTATTAAGTCTTGTGCGTCACGGTGCATGGTGGGCCAATAGTATCACGAACGTAAAGCGCGCCACCATGGACCGTGGTCCGAATGCATGCTGCATGAACCTGCGTGGATTTCCTTGAGTACATAGTTTGCTTGTAGGGGCCACGCAATGGAGCCATGGTTGCGAAAGGAGCGTCGATATAGTACACCGTCTCAAGTTCGAACCTCTGTCTTGTCGCCGTATTCTTGAACTTCCTTACGCTCTTGAAGCCCGCTTATGAATTCCACTCATGGTGTCATCCACGTGGGACCTTCCTCCTCTCGACCGTGGATATTTCCATCTTTGAGATGGACTTGCTCTTCAACGTTTCCACCAACACTTGTTTTGGTGGTGGGCAAAGCTTGTGGATGCAATCTTGCTTAGCGCATCCGTGATAAGGTTTTAAAATGTACCTTTTGAGGGTCGTTTAAGCCCTTATTTGATCACTTTTGTATCCGTTATTACTTAATATCGTTCCTTTTCACTTTTAGGTCTCTTGAAGGCAAATTGTTGTAATGGCACTTATTTGGACGAAAAGGCGCGGATATCTGAAGAAAATGGCCAAAGTCAAGAATCGAGACACTCAGTGGCGAAAGACAAGGTGGACGGCGTCACACGCTAAGCTGACGCCGTCGAGCATTTTGTGACGCACACGAAGCCAAATTTCATATTTTCAAGTGACGGTGTCGGGCTTTAAAAGAGTAGGCCGTCGCAACTCGGACGGCCTAGATTTGATCCAGACGGCGCCGAAGGTCGAAGAGGACGGCGTCGCAAGCACAAGGTGGCCGTCGCCAAGACTAACGTGGCAAGGCGAAACCCTAATGGCGGCGACCCGGCGGCGTCACAAAACATAAGGTGACGCCGTCGCACATGTAATCTTATATATAGAATCCGAATTTTTCGGTTTAGAGGGTAGTCTTTTGGAAAAAAAACCTAAACCGAACCAAGGCTGTCTTGTACAAGTATTTTAGGGTTTCAAACCCTATCTTACATCAAGATAAGTGTTTTACTTCATTAATAAATTATGTCTTTGATTGATTGTGTGTATTCTTGCATGTTTACCATGTCCGGCTAAATTACTTGTGTGTTTGCTTAGATATATGAAACCTAGTTGTTAATTATTGTTAGGTTGTCTTTTATCTTAATTGTAATTGGCTTAGGAGTGCGACTAGGCTATCGTTGTGTTTAATACTTGATAAATCTTTGATAGTTTATGAATGACTTAGTGGATTTCGTTTACTACACTTAAAGGTGACTTCAAAGAGTTAGGGAATGCACACCTTACGACCTTAGAAAACACAACGCTTTAAGAATAAGGACGTGACAATTCAACCATCAATAGAAGATAACTATGGAGTAATAAAGCCTAAGCAAATACATTTTTAATCATCATACGAGCACACAACAATAGACATAGACTACCCTCACCTTAGATTAGATAATTAGATAAGTAGAGTAATCGGTAGAAATACCAACCCCCAAATCCAAACCCCGAGATTCGTACCTTTCCTTTTCTTAAAAATATAAAAAAGATAAAAAATAATCTTCCTCAACCTCAATCTTAGCGTAGTAACTTCTCACTAGCATTCCTATTCCCTAGAGAACAATATCAATACCGTGGCTTACCCTAATCTTGCACTACAACGATTAGGTTCACCGCCTAGGGTGTTATAAAACTTGCTCAAGAAAAGGAAGTTCCTTTGACCCCGAACGAGCGTGTAGCGTTATCAAGTTTTGGCGCGGCACGGGAATAGAATAGCTAGTTAGTAGTCCACTCGCTTAGGTTTCTTTGCTTGATTCCTATCAAGTAAATTTTTCTCATTCTTAGCTTTCTCGTAGTCTATCCCCTTCTTTGTGACCTTTGTTCGTAACACCATCACTTTTCATCATGGAAGGTGACAAACCACCAAACAACACTTTACCACCAAACAAGTACCCAACGCGACCCGACCTCCGCCAACCAACTCGAGCCCGTATTATTAGTGAAATTGGAGAGCTTAGGAAACTAAATAGGATAATTGAAAATACGCTGAGGAAGCCCTTAAGGAATCTAATCACCCTTTAGATAGTGATTCGACCTCAAGTGATTCGGATGATGATCTAGAAGAGGAGATTATAAGGTGTTAGAAATTATGGAGGTAGTAAGGAGGAGGAAGAATTTAGGGAGTATTTCAATTCATACCCTAAAGGGAAGGAAACCGCCTATCATAACGTGGTTAACTTCCCAAGACCACCTTTCGAGCCTCGCATAAGAAAGGGAAACCCTAAAAACATCAAGATACCGTGTATGATTGGATACTTATATAGGGATCACACCTACATTGACTATAAGGCACCCATGAATATAATGTCTAGGCTCTATTACAATTGGATCATGAGCAAAAAGCTAGAACCTATGAGGGACCCCTTTCACCCTAGGAAAGCAAGTAACTATGTGGGGAGGGTTAAGGGATTGCATGTCTTCGTAGGTAACTTCACATATAGGTGTGATTTCATGATTTTGGAAAATGTTAAGGGCATCATTGATGGGTTTTAGGAGATGTGATACTTGGGAAACCATTTATAGAGAGTCTAAGATGGTTTATGATCGAGAGAAAGGAATAGTCGAGTTCTCAAATGAAACCGAGAGTGTTAAATATATAATGCCCCACGAAATAAGAAGTTTGAGGGCATGGATAATTTAGATGTGGATAACATTCCAAGATTCAAGTAGTGGAAGAACAAAGTTTACTACATCGCTTGTCTTGAACTAGGCCCCGAATATATTCGTGATGAGAAAAGGGTTAAGGAGATCGAATGGGCCTCTAAGATTAGGAAAACGTAAGAACACGACTCACGAGTCTAGCTACAAGACTCTTAAATAAAGAAAAGCGCCGTGGAGGCAACCCATGCTTAATTGTTTGCTTGTTAGTGTCATATATCTTTTATTAATTGTTTATTCTCATGTTTAAATTTGTAAAAAGGCTTTATTTTGTTTTTAACCTCGTCTTAATTGCATATAAAGGTATTTTACATAAATGATAAGTGTAGGAGGATTACACACGTTTTCATAAGAAACGTAAACATGAGAATAGCAATTCATTAAAAGATATATATGTGTTTGTTCGAGTCAAATGCTTGTATCGAGTCATAATGGATGTTTTGCGAAATTTTTTCCAGATTCTAAAGATGTAAATTTTCCGAATTTTTTCCAAAATCGCAGATCATTTTTGTCGGGATAACTGACGGCGTCAGATTGCAACTGACGGCGTCGGGAAGGAGTAAAAACAACAAATTACTTTTTCTCGCTTTTCGAGCTACTTATAAATTTTGGAATTTTCCGTGTCTTAATTTTCCGAAAGTGCAGAAACATCCATTCCACAAGCATTATATCTTAGTTTAGTAGAGTCTCATATATATTATTACCGCCGATTTTACGCGAAGGTTTCGTTTGTTTTCTTCGAATGTGCGGGTTTTATTTATCAAGAAGAAGAAACAAAAGATTGGAAGGAGCTTTTCACGCACATTCTTCTTGGAAAGGATTTAACCACTACTTTACGGATCATACCGAGCTAATCGGGAGTACTAGTTTCTTTCATTTTAATTACCTTCCATTATCATAACTTTGATACTTTCGGGAACATTGGGGACAATGTTCGGTTTAATGTAGGGAGGAAAATAAAGCGGAACTTTGAAACTATGCTTATCCTTGATTATTTGCTTTGTCCAATTGTAATTGTGTAATAAACCATGAGAAAATGTCGGTTAGGGTAATTTTGGCACCAAATTTGAAATTTTTTATGACATATAGGAGTGGGCCATTAGTCTTAACAAAAGCGTCTCACGGATAGGAAGTTGCATGACTAGCACAAAAACCCTTTACCACCTAAATTCCACCAAAAATGTGAGGATCGACCTTAGATTAGTAGGAATTAAAAGCATTCATCTTTAATGCTTAGAGTGTGAGCC
The DNA here is from genome assembly GCA_022545495.1 of Chrysanthemum lavandulifolium. Classification (NCBI taxonomy): domain Eukaryota; kingdom Viridiplantae; phylum Streptophyta; class Magnoliopsida; order Asterales; family Asteraceae; genus Chrysanthemum; species Chrysanthemum lavandulifolium. The sequence continues at coordinate 74,565,362 of CM040239.1, read as the reverse complement.
GGTAGTATATTAAATTCTAGAACTTGTTTTGTGATGCATTCCGAGATCGCTAGTAAGACTACACTTGTGTAGTTAGGAATAACTAAATGATAAGAGGCATTAGGATAACCCTTGTTTGATACCCGTAATATAATTACTTCTTCCACATCGGTTGAGTAATTCCCCCACACCCTTTGCGTTGTACTCATCTTTAGTACACGATACCCCTACTTAACCCCTTAGAGCCTATCCTTTTCACGGTTCTCGTGATGTTTCGGTTTTCGGAATATCAATGAAGAGCATTGTTTACACCTCACCCCAAATATACACCCAAATCGCCTTAGCCTACCCGTGCGCACTCACTTTTAGTGCATTATTGTTATCACCCCAAACCCTTAGTTCAAATATCTAGTTGCTTGCATGAGTTGCTAAGTCGAGTCATATCCTTTGTACACGTTTTGGGACGATTGGGACTCATGGGAAAAGTTAAAGTTTAATGATTGGAAGGAACGTAAATTCCTTATTTGCGTAATAACATACCCCAAGTGTTTTGATCTTTTCAATTCGGGTCAAATTAGTGTTAGAGTAATAAAACTCAAGTGTAGGGATGTGCCTATAAATCCCTATCATTTTGATGTTACCGTAGAGGATGGTAGAGTAAAAGTGTATGAAAATATATATATATATATATATAAAAAGAGAAAAGAAAAAAAATAGAGTGTTCAAAAAAAAAAAAAAAGGGCTACCATCCTACATGCGACGCCGTCACCTTGTCTTTAGCGACTTGAGTGTCTCGATTTTGATCACTTTATGTTTGGACGAAAAGGCGCGGATATCTGAAGAAAATGGCCAAAGTCAAGAATCGAGACACTCAAGTGGCGAAGACAAGGTGTGACGGCCATTGCTTAAATCTTGACGCCGTCGGAGCATTTTGTGACAACACGAAGCGAATTTCATATTTTCAAGTGACGGTGTCGCTTTAAAAGAGTAGGCCGTCGCAACTCGCACGGCCTAGATTTGATCCGCAGCGCGAAGGTCGAAGAGACGGCGTCACAAGCACAAGGTGGCCGCCGCAAGACTAACGTGGCCAAGACGAAACCCTAATGACGGCGACCCGACGGCGTCACAAAACATAAGGTGGCCGTCGCACATGTAATCTTATATATAGAATCGAATTTTTCGCTTTTAGAGGGTAGTCTTTTGGAAAAAAACCTAAACCGAACCAAGGCTGTCTTGTACAAGATTTTAGGGTTCCAAACCCTATCTTACATCAAGATAAGTGTTTTACTTCATTAATTCAATTATGTCTTTGATTGATTGTGTGTATGCTTGCATGTTTACCATGTCTGGCTAAATTACTTGTGTGTTTGCTTAGATATATGAAACCTAGTTGTTAATTATTGTTAGGTTGTCTCTTATCTTAATTGTAATTGGCTTAGTTGTTAATTAGTGTTTAATACTTGATAAATCTTTGATAGTTTATGAATGACTTAGTGGATTTCGTTTACTACACTTAAAGGTGACTTCAAAGAGTTAGGGAATGCACACCTTACGACCTTAGAAAACACAACGCTTTAAGAATAAGGACGTGACAATTCAACCATCAATAGAAGATAACTATGGAGTAATAAAGCCTAAGCAAATACATTTTTAATCATCATACGAGCACACAACAATAGACATAGACTACCCTCACCTTAGATTAGATAATTAGATAAGTAGAGTAATCGGTAGAAATACCAACCCCCAAATCCAAACCCCGAGATTCGTACCTTTCCTTTTCTTAAAAATATATAAAGATAAAAAATAATCTTCCTTAACCTCAATCTTAGTGTAGTAACTTCTCACTAGCATTCCTATTCCCCTATAGAACGATATCAATACCCGTGGCTTACCCTAATACTACACTACAACGATTAGGTTCACTGCCTAGGGTGTTATAAAACTTGCTCGAAGAAAAGGAAGTTCCTTTGACCCCGAACGGCGCGTGTAGCGTTATCAATCCGCCTTTCGATTTTCCCCTCTAGGAACCTGCTTGATTGTAAACCTGTCGAAACTTTGGATTAGTGTCTTGGTCTTGTCGAGGTATTGGATCATATTTTCCTCTTTAGCCACATACTCGCCCAACACATGGTTGGCTACTAACCGGGAATCCACATTTGCTTCCAGGTTGCGTACACCTATTCGAGATGCAATGCGTAATCCGGCCATCAGGGCTTCGTACTCTGCCTCATTGTTTGTCGTTGTGAATTCAAAACGCAGTGCATAAGTGAATTCCATTCCTTCCGGACTTGTGAGGATGAGGCCTGCTCCTGACCCATCCACGCATGAAGACCCGTCCGTGAACAAGATCCAATGATCTTGCAGTTTCTTCTTGCTTGGTGCGGGTGCATCATCAGTATCTGGTTTTTCGATGATGAAATCGCTAGTACCGCCCTTTACTTGCAAAGACGTGGTGCGTAGGAGATGTTGTGCTCACCTAGCAAAGACACTCCACTTACGTAGTCGTCACGATCGTCGGGGTTTCGAGATGATTTTCTTGATAGGTTGGTCTCAATCATCGCTATAGGGTGCGCTTGGAAGTACTGCGTGACCGTTTAGCGGCGAATACTAACGCCAAGACCAACTTCTCCATTCTTATTGTAATTAATCTCCGTTTTCTTGACGCTTTGCTTACAAAGTATCTGGTGTTTGTCTTGAATCCCTATCTGTCGAAGATACATCGACCGCTCCATAGTCATGAGATAGGTACATAATTAATTCTTCCCACGGTCGGGTGCAACTAGTGTGAAGCGTTGCGGTGTTGCTTAAGTTGTGTAAAGGCTTCTTACGCCTCCGTAGTCCGGTAAAATCTCCTTTTTATACACTTCTTGAGTGTTTACCGAGAGGAGTGATTTGTCTGCGATTTGGACAAGAATCTATTTAGGCCGGCCGGTTTCCCATTGAGAGATTGGACTTCCTTCAACGCGCGGTGAGGAAGTTCGATAACGACTTTAGTTTTTTTCGGGCATGGTTTAATGCCATCGGGTTCTATTAGGTATCAGAAACATGCCTTCGTGGCGCCAAAAGTGCATTTATTAGGATTTAGCTTCATGTTGATCTCTTTGAGAGTCCTAAATGTTTCCTCAATGTCGCGTACCAATTCCTCCTCGGTATGGCTTTTTATGACCAAGTCGTCAACGTAAACCTCTAGGTCATGCCCCACTGCTTTTCAAATGCATTATCTACTAAACGATAGGTGGCACTGCATTCTTAGTGCCAAAGGGCATTTTGGTATAGCGAAGAGACGCCTTGGCTTGTATGAAAGGCTTTTTCCTCATCTTCCTAGCCATCTTAATTTGGTGGTATCCTTTGTATGCATCCGGAAGCATTTAAGTGGGTATCCACACAAAGACTCTACTTTCGTCTATCTTTCTAGTGGGTAGCAGTCTTGTGGACATGCCTTGTTGAGATACGTGAAGTCCACACATCCGCCATTGCCGTCGCTCTTCTTCACCATTCTTGGGTTGGAAAGCCGGTCGTGGTAGTAGACTTCTCATGATGCCTGCCTTCACAAGTTTGTGTACCGCCGGAATTGCTTGGCTGCCCGGAGCTTGGCGCGCTTCATCGGCGTGTCGGTGAGTATCCTTGTCGGATTCTTAGCTTATGTTACGTGATTGAGCGTGGTACCCGGTCATGTGTTTTGGCTCCCATGCAAAGATATCCGTGTTCTTTTGCAAGAGTGCGCACACAATTTGCCTTACCGTTGTCGGCGATCCTCCGATCGATACTTCTGCTCGGGTAATCATGATGAATTGCAACCTTGGGTTTGGAACTTTGTTCTTGTATTTGTTTTGGAATGGGTGCCGTCTCGCATGTAATTGTGTTACATTCTCTATGTGGTACGATGGCGTTGTGAGAGTAACAATACCACCTTCACTGGAAATTTGAGCTCCCCCGTGTCTTTGAGGCGGTCTGACGCATGGTGATATCCTGGTCTTCCGATAATGCCATTGTATGGCGAAGGGATTTAATCACCATAAAATTCATCCAGCGATCGCAGAGTGTTCTTTATTACCCACACCGACTAGTAGGCGATTGCCCCATAGGCCATATCTTTTCTCTGTAAAACCGGTCGTATTTGTCATGACCGGCTTAAGCGGCTGCGTATCTCGGTCGCAGATCGTTTGAAGCGATGTTCGTACATTATGTCTACCGATGCTCCTCCATCAACATACATGCGGTGGATATCGTGACCCCCCGCATTTATTTCAATGGTGAGTGGCTCTACCACTGCGTTGTCCGCAGTCAAGGTGGGGAAAGAGATTTCGCTACCACGGGAAAATTTCTAGCTGATCTTCTGCCTAGTTACTCGCTGCCATGATTGTATCATGTAGATGGTGTCAGCCTTATCTTTAGGTGCCTCTTTCTTATTCCCGGCCTTTTGCTTATCTTTTCCCTCCTTGATGTTCTTAACGAGATGGTCCAATCTGCCTTCTTTTACTAGCTTCTCAATTAGTTGGCGCAATTAGACACACTCATTAGTGGTGTGGCCTTCCATCCATGGTATTCGAAGTATCCATTTCCTACACGCCGTTCTTCTAGAGTGCGCATGGTGGGGGTCTTGGGAAGTTCTCACCTTCCGTTGCGAATATCTCCTTTGGAGTCTTTGTGAGTGGGGTATACTTGTCGTTATCCCGTCCACTCCCCTGACTGCGGTAGTTCTTGGTACGATTGCTACTCTGGTCAGTGGATTGTCTACGAGGTTGTTCCTGTGACCTGTAGTTTGAGTAACCTTTCTTGCTATCCGCCGCAGCAGCTTCTCCTTGAATAAAGGACCTTGTGCATTTCATCAGTTCATCAAATGTTTGGGGGATTTTGTCATTCAGCCTTTTGATGAGTTCTGGGTTATTAATCCCGTTCATGAACCCTGAGATCTTCAACACTTCGGGGCATGCCTTAACCTGTATGCACTCATCTTTGAAGCGCTCACATAAGCACTTGTAGATTCCCCGGCGCTGTTTCACCTGGCGAGTTCGACAGGTTTTTAGCGCACTTCTTCCTTTGAGTGAAGTTCAGTGGAATGCTTTCCGCAACTCTTGGCTATTGATGCTTCTGCGTGGAAGCTTGTTGAACCGGTTTCGCGTTTCCAATCAGTGTGGAATTGAACATGTGGCACCACACGGGTTGTGGCCAATTTTCGATGGTAGCGGTTGATTCGAAAATTTTTAGGTGATCATCCGGATCACCTGTTCCATCATAGGTTTTCAATTTGGCGGGCATGCGCCTTCTTTTGTTTTCTGAGAAATCGCTGATGCGTCGAGTGAACGCATCCACTTTTTGGCGGCGCCATGGGAGGGACATGTCCTCCTCCTCTTGGTCGCGATATTTCCTCCTGGACTTCAAAGGTGTCGGTTTATTGTCCTCGTTGTCAGAGGAATTACCAGAGGATGAGTTTTCCTCTTCGGTAACGACTATCCTCCAGTTCCCGCTTGAAGGGCTTTCACTGGGCTTCCACTGAGGAGTATTGTCGTCCCGATCATTATGGACCCTGCGGCTACCAAGCCTAGCGTGGACTTTGGTACGCCGTCCATCTTCTTCGTGTTCCCCAAGGTATTGCATATCCGCTTCTTCATCATTCTCGATTCTCCTCCCAATCCTGGTAAATACTGGGGGCTGGCGGTTATCCCTTCCGCGCTTTTCCTTCTGATGGCGCGGTGGAGATATCTCGTATTCTGGGCCGAAATCGAGTCAGGCATGCAAACTCTGACTAGATCTCTTTTTTGCTTCCTCTTGTATGAGAGTAGTCAAGGTTTCGTAATTCTGAGACACGAAATCCCTTGGCGCTAGTTCTTGCACGACCCCTTCTAAAGCAAGGGTGTTTGTTTCTACCACTATGCCCTTGTTTCAGTCAGGTGCATCTGGTGCCTTTGTGAGGTCAGTTTCTAGCACTAATTGGAGGGGAGTGGTAAAAGGGGTGCGCAGTGGATTTCCTGCGTTGGTGGTTGTAGTAGCCTGGGTTGTCCCAGAGCGTGGTTCCACCGTAGGAACTGATTCTTGGTTTTTAGCGACACTGGTTGTCCCAGAAGTCTGCTTAGAGGCTGATCCGCTTAGCGGTTTCTTTCCTGTAAGGTCAGTTTGCGATCGCTGATTTCCATGCTTTGTCATTCTAGTTCTTAGTTCTTAGTGATTGGTCCCACGGATGGCGCCACTTGTTGATACAAAAGTTGGGCGTTCCTTGTTTGGACTCGGTTCTCGTATCAATTGGATCTTAATGCTTGAGACCTGGCCCCTAAAAAAACAAGAAAACACCGTTAGGCTTATCGTGGGATTTTCTCCAAGAATTACCTTCGGCGTGAGAGTAAGTAATCGGTTTAGAGTTATTATTGAGAATTAGGGTTGTAGATCGTACCTTTCATGATGGCTCGGATATCCTTTATATACACACGAAACCTAGTTGATTTCGTGTTCCTCAAGATTCGGCGTATCCCGCCTAAAGAGGTCTTTAAACACTTATCTCCCAAGATAAGAGATATCCGATATCATTAGCCATAAATAACTCGGGTTTGGGCCTTCGTGAGCCCAAACCGTTATCGGGTTAGCCCAGTCGTGCTGGGCTCACTAGTAGCGATTAGTGGTCGGGTTCGTGACCCGAATGTAGACTATACGTCATCAGTAATTTCTTTAACATTTGAAAAGTTATGTTCTATTTTATTATTATTATTATTATTATTATTCTTTTATTTTTTGACTTTTTTCTGAAGATTTTCCTACTGTGTTTACCATGGTGGTAAATCATTATGGTGAGTTCAAGTTTTATCTAGAAAGGATTTACGTTAAGGGTAAGAAAAGTATTCTTGAAATGATCGATATAGAAACCTTCTCGATTCACGAGTTAGATGATATAGTTCAGGGCCTATGTTAGCTAGATAGAAGGATAATGTTTTATAACTTTATGAAACTTGGTATGAATCTTGATGTAGAGTTGCATGCTTTATATTCTGATGATGATGTTCATTTTTTTAAGTAAGTTTATAGGTGAACATAAGGTAACTGAAGTTTACATAGAATATGGTGTGTCCAAAATAGACACTCATTGGATGTTAAAACAAACTATTATTGTAACACCCCGCTCCAAAAAGGGGTTGAATGTCACATTTACAGATGCTAAACGGATGCAAGCAGAAGACTTTACTATTAACATGCTTCGGAAAAAATTCACCAATTACTAAGGAGATACAAATTTTAGAACATAATCACTATCTAAGCGAACAATAAATCCCAAAATCCAATAGTTAAACAACTTCTAGTGTAGATGTGATATGTTAACCCTCAAGTTGGTCCAATATGAGCTCCTATGCACTCTTCACTCATAATCCAACTTTCCATGATTACCTGCCGTGAAGAAAAGAAATGCGACTGAGCTAAATAGATCATTGAACAGATATAAACGAAACAGATAAATAGAGTATGCATAGTAAACAAATGGAACCACAATAACAAGTTAACAAAGATGCCAAATTTCATAAGATTTAGACGAAGTAGATAGTCAAACAAATCATATAAAAATGTCCCACAAGCTCACAACATACGTCTAAGGCATACTTAGACCAAATAATGAAATATATATCATATCAAATTGTACATGGATCTACAGACTCTAAATGCACCGAAACAAAATGTGCAATGGGATGTTGGCACCATACAACCATCCACCAAATCATATCCTAATCTAAATCAAATTAGCCTAGGATGCATCCATAATCCCCCCCCCCCCAAAAAAAATCAAATCAAATCAAATATGGCCAAGTGCATAAAGGAGCATACAAATATGAGAACATCGTGGACTGATCACACCGCCACAGATAGTGTCACGCCATTGTTTCCTCAGTGACGCATCCATGATACTGAAAATGCCCCTTTCCTGACATAATATATTTTTTTAATGGGTGTATACACCGTATAGGCTATATGCCCATTACACATACATCACTGAATAAAAAGCATGAAAACCTTACGTTGTCTACGCCGTAGAGCCAACATGGCTGATGTGCTATATATGTGTGAGATTTTCTATGAGGTTTTAATATTTATAAATGTCGACTAACCTATAGACTAACACTTACGGGCAGTGTACCTGATCAGATGCAGCTATCGAATCGTAAGTACGGGTTACTCGCAAGGAGTGAGTGAACTAAAGCTAACCTACATATATTATAATTATCTATTCTAATAACACAAGGGGATTCAATATGAGAGATCGGCACGGATTTTGATATTTCTAATTAACTAATTATAAGAAATGCAAGTAAATAGTGAATAAAAAGCTAAGTTTAAGGTGTTATGATGGGAGAACGTGTTAGCCATGTTCATCATATCATGTCATAGTGATCCATCTACTAGTGCAATGACTAATGTGATACTTCTGTTGGTGGGCCAGGGAATGTAAATTGAGACTCGAGGAGCATGGATTCGGCCTTGTGAGTACACTCTCTATCAATGGTAGACTAGGCTAGATGGTCACGGTTACCTAGCCCTGTGCATATCCGCCCTTAACCCGATGTTCACAGCGTTAATATGCTTCATGCACGCATAAAGTGGTTCAACTTTCAATTATAATCTATCTTGGCAATCACATACAAGTGCAACTACCTAATATATCCATACCATCTCGACTCATACGTTTAACATGTTAAGTATATTCATACCATCTCAACTCATACGTTTAACATCTTATGTATATCCATATCATCTCGACTTGATCGTTTAACATCTCTTGTATAACGATATCATCTCGACTTATTCGTTTAACATGTTATGTATATCCATATCATCTCGACCCATCGTTTAACATGTTATGTATATTCATACCATCTCAACTCATACATTTAACATCTTATGTGTATCCATATCACCTCGACTCATTCGTTTAACATCTCATGTATAACGATATCACCTCAACTCATTCATTTAACATGCTATGATTTAACTTAATTAAAATGATTTTATTTAATAAAATGATTTAAAATAACTAAAATGATTTAACTTAATTTAAAAATAAAAATGACTTAAAATAATTTAAATTAATTAAAAATGACTTAACTTAATTAAAAATGACTTAACTTAATTAAAAATAATTTAAAAATAACTAAAGATGATTTAACTTAATTTAAAAGTGCTTTAACTTAATTAAGGATGACTTAAAAATATTAAGCTTCGATGATATAAATTAATTAAGATGATTTAAAACACTTTTAAATTTTTATAAAAATAACATTTGGCGAGGACATGTCCTCGCCAAATGTTTTGATTGTGCAAAGATTGCATTACCAGGCTTGATGAGGATCAAAGTAATGAGGGTGTGTGTTCCACCAAGACTCACCAGAACACGAGAATAAGAAATACTAAGACACTACGTTAAGTGATTACGCAGGGTAGGACCCGCGAACCACCTCCGCGTGAGAGTAAGTATGAGTTATGGTTGTATAAGTGTGTGAAAGTAAAGAGATGAGTGTGAAATGAGCATACCATAATCCATTGCCCGTCCAACCTATTTATAGTGAATGAAATAGGGTTGAGAGCACTTCGCATGAATGTCGGAGATCATGGGGCGTTCCATGATTGTGGTTAACCGCTGGCTTAGTGACCCACGCTCGGACTTGACGGGAAGCCAAGAGAGAGAGGAGATCGTGGGTTTGACCAAGTCGAGGTTCCACTTATCCATTATCCTTCATCACCATACCCCGAAGGGCTTAGGGCTTTGGATGGCGAGTTCCCTTAGGTAACCTTCGTGCCAACGAATGGTTTGACGCCTATGGATATTTTGGAATCTAACTTGGGCCTTCAGAGAAGGGCTTCGACCGTCTCGGAGGAGTGTCCTTCGAGCTACTCGGAGGGTACATCATCAAGCCCCCAATGAAAGTGATGTATATGAGCGAGGAGACATTGCTTTCGACTTCATGCTACGAAAAATATCATCCTGTGCGAAGTGTGTTAGTTAAAGGATAATAATGTCTGGGACTTAGCGCATTTAATGCTAATCACTTATTACTACCGCCTGCCACAGAATCACATTTTCCCAACTTACCGGAGACCAAAAGTCGCCTTTATTCAAAATTTAAAAATTTTACTCGGATAAGACTTATCCACAGGACATGTGTACGGTGTTTGAGAGAGAAAAGGAGTATAAAAAGGGATAGATGCAACCCAAGTTTATTTTACTCTCTTCGTCTCACCTCCACACGCAAGTAAAACTTCATCGCCTTCACTTCAAACTAAAGGTAATCCTTCCTTCGTCTTGAAAGTTCTTTTTTTTTTTATATATATAAAAATGGATTCCAAGTTTATTATAAAGCGACAAAAGTGTACATTATCTCAAAAATCTTTATGATCACTTAGTGATTATCCCATCCCAATAGAACACAAAGTGATGCTACCCAAATCTTCTCGGGTATCTTTGATGCTCCTGCTGTGTTTCGTAGGGTTGTATACACATGCATTTAGTCACTCAAATCTTAGGATTCCGTTACATCCATTGATTTTAGAGTTTATGCAATACTACAAAGTTCACATCTCTAGGTTTAATCCTTTGGGTTTGCCAAATTGACTACATTTATAATAATGTGCAAAGCCTACGGATATGAACCAACCTTGACAGCTTTAAGAGGATTCTTGAACTTGTACCCCGGGGCAATTGGTTGACACTAGCAAAAGACACGAGCCGGATGTACCCAACTGTTTGAAAAAGTTTACACAAACATATCGAGTTGGAAGGGTAGCTTTTCTACGCAAGACACTATTGTTCCCCTACCTATTCGTTTGTTGAACAAAGAGAATAGGTATAATGCTAAGCGGTATAATGACCCCCGCCTCACGAGGTTGGGGTGATCTGTGGATGTGCAAGTATTCCTTGAAGCCATCTTATACATGGTCGATTGCTCGAGTGGAGGGTCTCCCAAGAAGCCTATGATCATATACCAAGGAAAAAGTATGTTTATCCTCTTTTATTTAAATAGGACCAATGTAGCTTGATATTTATTCTTTTGCTTTGATTTTGCAGAGATGTCGTCGAAACTTCATGTTCCAAGAATTTGATGAAGATTTAAGTTTCATGCTCATGAGAAAGCCGATGAGTCTTATGGCGTTGGCTCCCCTTCAACATCTGTGAATAACAATGAGGTAAGCATCCGAAGCCGAGCCTATTTCATCAAGACCCCCACAATCTTGTGGCGGTCACATCCCAACCGGTGGAGAACATTGTCGACTCGGACGATCCTGCGGATGAGGATGTCCCGTCGTTAGCTCAACAAGAATAGCGAGATAGGCTAAAGAGTAGGAAAGGGACGCCGCCAAGGGCGTGAAATCCAACAAAAGGAAGAATCTCCCGCCTACCGGGAGTAGGGTTGTGAAGCATAAAAGTACCGAGGGCGTAAAGCTTATCAAGTCCGCCTTGAATTGCCCGATGAATCCGTTGAGGTTCATGGTAAGTATTTTCGTCTTATGAGACATTGTGAAGGTAAAATATAAGCTCATATGCTAACCCGTATATTTTGTTGCTCGAGGTCTTCCGAGACGAAGGAGCTTCAAATGCCTTAGCCCCGCCATCGGATTGTTGACCATGTGACCCTCCACGGTGGAAGAGTATGCTAGAGAACATGTCCATTGAGAAGTTACGTGACATGCATGATAATGAGGTTGCAGGCGGTAATGGATAATCACTTGAATGCCCGCACTGGGGTTGCTCGGAACCATGGCCAAGCTGGAAGCAAAGTGTGGCGAGATTGAGGGGAACGTTGAGAAGAACCCCGTCGTCCAAGACCTTCGAGAAAAGATAGCTCGGTTGACCGTGGAACGTGGCAATCTCAAACCGGAAGAAGCCAAGGTTATTACTCTCTTTGGTCGAATGTCGCTCTCGAGGCTAAATCGTTGGGTTGGAAAGTGAGAAGGTTAGGCTTGAGAGGTAGAGGTAAAGTTGAGGAGGAGATCGACGGCTGAAATGAGGTATAAGATGCTGCAGAAAGACCGTGCGAAGTTGTTTCAAGGTGGTGCCTTACATAGCCATGGAACTCTATCATAGTGACGAGCCGGGAGCTCGGATGTGGAAGGTCATCAAGTCACCTATTTCATGGACGGTGTTTGGCTCGGAGGAGGTCGCCAAAGCAGTAAGCTCGTGGACCTCCAAGATTGAATGCTACCGTCCCACTGCAGTGAATATGATGAGGCGGGAAATGCATTTGCCAACGCAGTACTCCTTTGCCGAGGCAACCAAAGATCCAATGGCACCCCTGAAGATCTCCTGTCTAAGAAACCTCGAAACCGAAGCCTACAACTCCAACCAAGAAGACCATGTCTACTAAACCGGTCTCGGTGCAACCCTCCTCCACTCCCTCTCCGAAGAAACAAGAATGAAGGCTGCTCTGTTAGCAGTAATTTGGTTCCAAAGGGTGGAATGCACCCTTAAGACAATTTATTTTATGTGACAATGTGTGTCGTGTTTTCCAAACAATTTAACTGCTTGTGATGTATGGCCATGTAACAAAAACAATTTGACAGGAGTCTATGCTCCTTATGTATGTATAAGGGCAGTAGCCCGTATTTTGAATGCAATAGTGTAGAGGACATACCTCTACATATTTAGCTTAAGTTTGTTATGTAAACTTCTCTTACGCCATTTTTGCGACGCTTAAATTTTACAACCTAAGGTTCAACAACCTCATTGTGCGTAAATTACAACACCAAGAATATAATGGCCAACTTGACCATTGGACAGTAGGTCGCGACCCACTCTATCTCGGATCCTTTACATAGCATGGCTTTGTTAAAAATTTTTTTACAAGAGCCAAAATCTACTAGGAGAGTTAATGTGAATGTTTAAGTTGGCTTTGAATAATAAGGCATATGTTACACCTCAAGCCATTCGACATTGAAACTCATTAACGACTTGGTTGAACAAATCTTTGTGTTTAAGAAACGAAGCAAGATATTTGTGGAAATGTCTTATTTATCATTGAATTGGTAGGGAGGATTACATCATTCTTGAAATGAAAACTAAGACAACTACCAATAATGTGTGCTTTCCTTGAGAAGCTTTTGATTACAAGAAAAAGTTAAAGTACTTTTTAAACATAGAACTTTCGAAGGTTCGTACCATTCCATGTCCTGTCGATGGGTTCTCCGAGAAAAGTGGCCAATTTGTATGCTCCATTGCCATAGGCCTCGGCTACCATGTAGGGTCCTTCCCAAGTTGGTCCCGATTTTCCTCGATACTCGCTTTGCTTGCACCTTTGTTGGTAGCAGTACATATTCTCCGGCTTGAAAGTGGAAGGTCGACCCTTTGTTATAGTAGCCTTCGATCTTATGTTTGTGTATTGCTTCTCGGATGGAGGCTATTTCTCCTTTCTTCTAGGAGATCAAGGTTTTCCCGATCCTATCGTCATTTTGGGAGGCATCATACATTGCCACACGCCCGTGTGTACAATTAGTTCGAAGGATGACCGCTTCATTCCGTATGTTAGGTGAAGGAGGTTTCTCCGTTGCTTGACTTAGGATGTGTTCGGTGAGCCCATAAGACTTGAGGGAGCTCGTCCACCCATCCATGATGAGTTCGACCTAGCCTTTCTCGATCCCTTTGACGATTTCTCTGTTTGTAACCTCCACTTGTCCATTACCTTGTGGGTTATAGACGGATGTCCGAGATTGTTTTATGTTGAGCCCTTGACATAAGTCATAAAGACTCCTTCGACAAACTGTTTCCGTTGTCGATATGATGATGTGGGTACTCGAATCTGCACACAATGTGTTCCCATACAAACTTCTCGATCTGCCTTCCGTCACCGAGGCTGGGGTTTTGCTTCCACCCACTTGGTGAAGTAGTCGATCGCTACTAGCAAGAACCCGACTCCTCCGGAGCTATAGGCATAGGCCTACAATATCGATGCCCCACGGGAGAAGGGCCATGGATGTGATAACACTCAGAGTTGTGCATGTTTTTAGTAGTATTGTGTGTACTTTTATATCGTTATTTGGTTATATTTGTGTGATTTTAGCGATTAATCGAATCTAGATATGTTTGTCTAGCATTCATAACCAAGTGTTGAAATGGAGGAAAATGTGGAAATATGCGATTAATCGAAGATTCCGCCTCAAGAAAGCTAAATCCCAGTACCTTTGAAGACCTTAGTGATTGAAGAACCAAGTTCTACAAGTCGAGTGAGAGAGAAAGATCAAGTTTCTTATCTCGAGAAGATCCAACCGGATCGGTTACACCTTCACCGGATCGGTTGGCATTTGGCTCGAATACATGTTTTAAGATGACCGACCGATCGGTCGCAACCCGCAACCGGATCGGTCGGTGTGTTATTATTGAAGACCAACCGGATCGGTTGGTCGTATGACCGATCCGGTTGGAGAAGCCGCATTGTCAAATCTTCATCACTAAGCTTCCCTTTGCATCCAAACGATTCTAGGTCCTTCTCTTGGTGTATTCTAGTCCCTTCCTTACTCCTTGGAGGCCAAGTCAAGCATTTAACACCCTAGGCCTTGGAATTAGTATAAATAGAGGCTAAATGTGAGCATATTAGACACACTTCAATTACAAAGCTCTCTACTCATCAAACCAAGCCTTAACCTCCTGAAATTCGTCCTTAGAAATCCAGAGAAGTTTGGAGTTCCGAAGTTCCACCGTTGGAAGCCAAAACACTAAGAAGTCCACCACGATCCTTTGGGAATCATTACTTCATCATTTGTAATCTTATTCCAAGCATTGTAAGACTTTTAATCATGTTTTCTAATGATCAAAGTTATGAGTTTATGTTCATGTTTGCTATGAGTGGCTAGTTTCTTTATACACTTGCTTAAATGATGTTGATTATTATATGATTAGTTAGTGATTGTATTAACATGTTTTAATTCAATTTCAAGTTGATTCTAAGATCCAATTGTGCTAAAGTTTCATAGTGACATTTGTTAATCAAGTTTGGCTAATTGGTAACTATCGTTGGGATCGAAAGAACTTCGTATTATTCAACTAGTCATAATCATTTTGTCTATGGATGATTGTTTTACCCATTATTCTTGATTATACAAAGAAACTAAGGTGTGGTTGTAATAGAAATGCTTTTGATTATCAAATTGGATTAGTTGGAAACATCTAAATGGTCGTAAGATTAGTTGTGGAAAATTAATTGTAGCCTTTTGTCTATGATCGGTACCTTTGTATTGACCATTTCTTAAGCAATTTGATGAACAAGTGGATGTTTTGTGTTTAAGTTTATGAAAGTAGACTTATGAAACTTGAATTGATCTTGAATTGATTGGTTAAACTTAAAGCTTGTTTTATGAACTAAAATCTTGACGAAGGTTTATCTTGTAAGAACAATAGATTAGTTTTCAACTAATTATCACAACCAACATGTTAAGTAGTTAATACAATCACATTAATCTATGATATGATACTAGTTTGAGCAAGTGTAGTTTTTAATCATCTCAATTTCATTATATCTATTTGCTTTGTTATATGTTTTGATCGACTCGGTTAATTCGAACTTGTGCTCGATTCACTCAAATCCTATGAACGATCCCGACTTACCTTCATAATCTTGCTATAGCAGACAGTATACTTGCTCGTATGTGTTATTAGTAAAATTGGTAATCACCTTTTAGAAATTTAAAACTTGCACCTACCGGCACATCAAGTTTTAGGCCGCTATGCGGGGATTTGATTGTGTTTCAACAAGTTTTGAATTTCCTCACCGATTCCTAAAAAAAAAATTTTCACGAAACCTTAACCGGATCCGGTTGCCCTCAACCGAATCGGTTACGCTGCTTACTCATCATTCAACAGTCGACCGATCGGTCGCATCCATAACCGATCCGGTTACCTTCCTGCTCCATACAAACTGTTTTGTTGTTTGTCCGTGTGTTTAGATATTGCACGGATTCTCTAGGACATTGTATGAACACTCGAGCGTGGAATAGAACCAATTACACCTCTTACCAACCCGAACGTTCGATTCAAGAAGAAGGAGAACACGTTTCATACCATTGGAAAACCGTATACCAAGAGTACCAAGCCCACCATTTGATAACCTCATTGAAGCCAAAGTTTTTACAACCCTTTCACCAATTTACCTTTTCCCATGGCGGACGATCAACCCATGGGAACAAACGAGCTGTAGCACCAACACGAAAGTGCTATTGTTGCTATTAACCTTGGTGACAACTTCACCGTGAAGGACATCACCTTTCTATGATCAAAGACCGACAATTCGATGGCGTGCGCTGGCCGATCCGCGATAAGCACATTGCGAATTCATCGAAATTTGCGGCATGTTTCGTTATGGCGACACCGATGTCAATGCCATCAAACTCAAACTTTTCCCATCATCACTCGCGGAGATGCTAAAGTATGGTACAATGAATTAACCCCTGGAATCATCAATACTTGGGAGGAGATGAGGCAAGCTTTTGTGAGCCGATTCTTTCCACCGCCATGTTTGATCGACACGGGAGAAATTCGCTTTCAATCAAAACCCAAACGAATCACTTGTGAAGCTTGGCTTCAATGAAAGATTTGCTTCAGAGTTGTCATGGACATGGATTATCAAAAGGAACCATTATCCAAATCTTTTACCATGGACCTGGATGAAATCTCTCAAGGCATCCTTGATGCTTGGAGGAATTTTTCTATAAAACTCCCAACGATGCACATCAATTGCTCGAAGATCGAGTACTTCTCAAACTTGATTGGTCCAAAGATTCCAAAACCAAACCTCTCCGAAAAACCGTTGCTTTTGTCGAAAACACCGATACCTCAAAACTCATGGAGAAAATGGGCGTTAACCTCACAAATCAACTCGCAATACAAGGATATCAAAGATGAAATGAAGAAATGCGAGATAGATGCAACAATTGTGGAGAAATCACCCATCGTCCGAAAGCGACGATAAACCTATGGGTGGACCAAAAGAAGGAGAAGCAAATTACGTTCAAGGAGGATACCGTGGAGGCGGATATCGTAGTAACTATTACGGTCGAAATGCGGAAATTGGCAAGATCGCCGATCAAGGGATGACAACCGTGATTCTCAACCACGAACGACGATCCACCACATCAAACTTCCGACAAAAAGGTAAGAAAGCGAATTGAAAAAACCATGAGAGAATTCGTGGTGGTCAAAATCCATGAATGATTTTATCAAAATCAATTTTCAATCTTAAAGCCAAAGTTGAGCAAGGACGGAAAAATCATCAAGCATCTATCCAAGATCTTGAAAACAAGCTTAGCGGACTTTCGACCAACATTCTTCTAGACCATCCGGTTCATTGCCAAGTAACACTCAATCCAATCCAAAACCATCAAATGATAAGACGCGTCTGTCCACCCCAAACACGAAATGAACATATCAATGTTGTTTTCACGAAGTGGTCTCGTGACGATCCACCACCTAATCCTAATCCTCCTATCACCGTTGATAGTGAGGATGAAAACGAAGAACCAAACACAACTCAAACCACCAAAAGAAAGACATTCCACGGTCAAGGCGTATACACGAAAAATTCCTTATCCTCAACGCCTAAAGAAAGAAAAGATGGAAGAGCGTTATAAGAAGTTTATCGAAATAATCAAAGAGGTTAGACTCAATGTTCCTCTCGTTGATGTTATAGCGGAATGCCCAATTACGGAAATTTTGAAAGAACTTCTTAATAACAAAAGCAAGCTTGAGCAAATATCAAGAACTTTTCTTAACGAAGAATGCTCGACCATAGTTCAAAACAAAATTCCACCAAAGCTCGGAGATCCCGGGAGCTTTCTTATTCCATGTACTTTCGGAATAACGTTAAATGTGATGCTTTAGCCGATCTTGGCGCAAGTATCAATTTGATGCCTTATTCACTCTATTCCAAGTTGTGCAACAACAACTGAAACCAACAAAATGAGCATTCGATTGGCAAATCACTCCTATCAATATCCCATGAATTCTCGAGAATATGCTTGTTCAAGTCGGTAAATTCATATTTCCGTGGACTTTGTAATCTTGGAAATGGAAGAAGATAGTAAAGTCCCACTCATTTTAGGAAGACCTTTCCTAAACACCGACGACAATCATCAAAGTTAAAGGAAAAGAACTCAACCTTGGAGTTGGGAAGATCGAATCACTTTTCTTATCGATAAAGCAATGCGCTACCCACATTCCGGTGATGACACTTGTTTTAACGTCGATGTTATTGATGAAGTCACCGATGAGGAATTAGATGCATTCTTGAACGAATCCGATCCATTCATGACTACTTCGAAAAAATCAATGAAACGATTTTGACAAAGAATTTGATGATTTCATGAAAGTAGAATTTGAAGAAGATAACTCGTAAGAAGAAGAAATAGAGGAAGAGGAAGAAAATTTTGAGGAAATCACTTTCAATGAAAAATGCGAATAAAATCCTCTATCGAAGAACCACCCACGGATCTCGAACTCAAACCTCTTCCAAATCATCTTGAATATGCTTATCGGAGGAAAACTCACTTCTTCCAAAGAGTCATATCTTCATTACTCGAGGATGATGAGAAAGAAAGTTTAGTTTCCGTACTCAAAATCACAAACAAACTTTTGCTTGGAAAACATCGATATCCCGTGAATTAGTCCTAATTTTTGCAAACACAAAATCAATTTCAAGAAGGGATTAAACACGTGGTAGAACGTCAACGAGACTCAATCCCAACATGAAAGAAGTTGTTAAAAAGGAAATCATTAAACTTCTTGATCTTTGGAATCATTTACCCAATTGAGGATAGTCCTTGGGTAAGCCCATGCTCCTTGTGTTCCAAAGAAAGGAGGAATGACGGTTGTAACTAATGAGAGAAATGAGCTAGTCCCAACTAGAATCATCACCGGTTGGCGTGTTTGTATTGACTATCGTAAATTAAACAAAGCCACCGAAAGGATCATTTTCCACTCCCATTCATGGATCAAATGCTTGAAAGACTAGCGGAAATAAATTCTTTGTTTCTCGACGGATTTTCGTGATATTTCCAAATTCCCATCGATCCTAACGATCAAGAAAAGACCACCTTTACTTGTCCTTTTGGAACCTACGCATATCGGCGTATGCCTTTTGGTCTTTGTAATGCACCAAGAACTTTTCAAAGGTGTATGATCGCCATCTTCCAAGACATGCTTGAAACCTCCATGGAAGTTTTCATGGATGATTTTTCGATCTTTGAGAGTCATTCAAACTTGCCTTTCTAATCTCGATAAAATGCTCGAAAGATGCGAAGTGCACATCTTGTTCTCAACCGGGAGAAATGCCACTTTATGGTAACAAGAAGGAATTGTGCTTGGCCACAAAATCTCTAGTCTTGGGAATGGAAGTCGACAAAGCAAAGGTCGATGTCATCTCAAAACTTCCACCACCAACCAACGTCAAAGCCGTTAGAAGTTTTTAGGACATGCCGGTTTTACCGCAGATTCATCAAAGATTTTCCAAAATATCTCGTCCAATGACAAAACTTCTTGAGAAAGAATCTATCTTTGACTTCGATCTTGATTGCATTAAAGCTTTGAATCACTTGAAATCTCAACTTACTAGTGCTCGATCATGGTTTCACCTAATTGGTCACTACCTTCGAACTTATGTGTGACGTAAGCGATTTCTTGTTGGAGCCGCCTTAGGACAACGCGAAGGAAACACTTTCGCCTATATATTTTGCAAGCAAGACACCGAATAGTGCCCAAAAAATTATACCGTCACCGAAAAGGAATTACTAGTCATCGCTTTTGCCTTTGACAAATTCGATCATATCTTGTGCTCTCAAAAGCAAATCGTTTTACCGATCATTCAAAGACTCAAATATCTATTCAACAAGCAAGACGCTAAACCACGCCTTATTCGATGGATTTTGTTACTCCAAGAATTTGACATCGAAATCAAAGACAAGAAAGGAGCGGAGAATCTTGTCACGATCACTTATCTCGCCTCGAAAATCCTAATCTTGAGGAGTTAAAGAGGAAGAAATCGATGATTACTTTCCGATGAAACTCTCATGACCATCGACGGAAATGACGATCCTTGGTTTGTCGACTTTGCAAACTACCTCACGGAGGAATTCTTAAAAGGACTAACTCATGCTCAAAGAAGTAAATTCTTTTCGAACTTAAATACTATTTTGGGAAGAGCCATATCTTTTCAAAATGTGTCCGATGGGATGATCCGAAGATGTATTTTGGTTCCAAACTGTAAAATTCTTGACGAATGTCACCATGGCCCAACTGGGGACATTATGGTCCTTCCACCACGCCTAAGAAAGTCTTTGATGCTGGATTCTATTGGCCAAAATATTCAAAGAAGCACATACACTTGTTCAAAATCTGACGCTTGTCAAAGAACCACCAATCTCTCGAAGGATGAAATGCCGTTAACAAGCATTCAAGTGTGTGAAATATTGGATATTTGGGAATAGATTTCATGGGACCTTTCCTAAATCCCACAAATTGAATACATTCGTTGCTATAGATTACGTGTCCAAATGGGCGAAGTCAAGCTTTACCAACAAACGATGCTCGTGTCGTCGTTAATTTTCTCAAAAAGCTTTTCGCTCGTTATGGAATTCCCAAAGCACTCATAAGCGATCGTGGAACTCATTTCTGCAATCAACAAATGGAAAAAACCATGAAAAGATATGGAGTTCATCATCGATTTGCAACTGCTTATCATCCACAAACTAGTGGACAAGTCGAAAATACCAACAGAGCTCTCAAAAGAATACTGGAAAAAACCGTAAAAGACAATCCGTCTTTATGGGCAAGGAAACTTGATGATGCTCGTGGGCATTTCAGACGGCTTATAAAACACCAATTGGTGCAACTCCGCAGACTCGTATGGGAAGACTTGTCATTCCGCTCGAAGTTGAACATCGTGCTTATTGGGCGCTCGGACAATGTAACACCGATCTCAAAATAATTTGAGAGAAAAGATTTACGCAATTGCACGAACTAGATGAATTAAGACTCCAAGCTTATGAAAACTCCAAACCAGATAAAGCCGTAACAAAAGCCTATCATGATAAAAGCTACTAATTCGAAAAGAATTCAAAGTGAGATAAAGTTCGCTTTTAACATGAAATTCAAATTAAAGCTCCTAAGTTACAACCAAAATGGTTTGGACCATACGTCGTTAAACATGGATATCCATCCGGGTATGTCGAACTATATGACAAACAAGGTGGAAGTTTCATTGTTAATGGACACCGAATCAAGTTATACTACGATAAGGAGCAAACGAATGAAGTTTCGATTAGGCGGTGTCTCGAGACACCATGAGAATGAATTGAAACTATCACCTTTGTAGCACCATTTCTGGAAGAATTCCACAAACTATTCCATGGAAACCAATCAATTAAATGTCGGGACGATATTGAAAATCTTGGTGAAGAATTCATGTACATCCCCGAACTCTATAAATGTTCAAAGTCGCCCTTGCAAATTGAATAAATCGGAAGAATCGAGTCAGGTGATGACTCGGTAATAAAACAAGCGCTCCTCGGGAGGCAACCCGTGTGTTTCATATTTTGATTTTACGTGGTCACTCCCCAAAGTCTTAACCTTTGGTTGAACTTAAGTGTGGGGTGCCACCCTTTAATAAAATCTTTTGTTTGTTTATAAGATTGTGTGTGTGATGATTTCTCTAGTGGACGCCGTGAAGAAAGAAAGAATTTTAAGCTAATAAACTCGTTGACATATCTGGTTTCATCTCTATTTTCCCTATTTCTATACTTTTAAGTTCGTTTTTCATTGAGGACAATATCTAACTTAAGTGTGGGGGGTGAATAGGAAAAATTAGAGTTTTCATGTTTAAAATTAAAATTTTGTTTGCCCTTGTGATCTAGTTGTTTTCACACTTTAGGATTATCTATTAGAATAATCGGATCATTCCACCGGTAAAAGGCGGTAATATTTGAAACTTGAGATGTGTTCCGATTACTATTGCAATCCATTTTGGATCGATAAACATTTGCTAACACATATTATACCCTTTCCACTAAATTGTGAGGATTTGAGCCTATTTCTTATTAGCATACATCTTTTATGCTTAGAACTTTTTATGAGTGTCTTGGTGATTTTATTTATTCTAGAACTTGTGCTTGTAAATCATTACTAGACCGCAGTGAGATTGCATTAAATGCGATATAAGTGAATTCGTGTGATAAAGAGGCAACTTAGGATTTAACCCAAATGGCCTTCCATTTTCATCTAATGATATATTAGCTAGCCTCATCGGTTAGTTAACCACCCACATGGACCCATTTGTAGTGCTCATTTTAGCACTAGATACCCTAGTTACACCTTCCGAGCCATCCCTTTCATTTTGCTTCACCCGTAAAATACAAAAGATTTTACACTTTAAACCTTAGCCTACCCCTTATCAATGTCTAACGGTTGGTTGCTAGTTTCATGGAAAGTGAAGATTGTTCAAATGATTATGAGTACCACATCATATGTGATTGATTGAGCCATGTGTTGAGTTTATGTTCAAAAAAAAAAAAAAAAAAAAAAATTTGTGTTGAAAGTATGGAAATAATAGCCAATGTGCTATGATCGAAGAATAATTATCATGGCAAAGCAAAAAGTGTGGAAAGTGAAAAGAAGAAAGCAAAGCTATAATCGTTTATTTGGTTAGTGGAATGTTTGATAACTAGCAACACGGTATTAGACTTGATTTCATTTTATTTTTACACCAATTTCATTAAACATTCCCATGCCTTATCCATACCCTTAACCCTTAGCCTATCATTATAGCCCGAATAAAAGCCCTCTTTAGATGTTTTACTTGGTGCTCACGCCACGTCGGTGGAGTTTTGTTTCTTGTACAAGCTTATGGTAATAATCTAATCATGGTGAGCAATGAGTGTGATTTATCTTGTTACTCCACTAAAAATGAGTGATTGAGTGAATTATATTCCATTATTTTTCGTGAGGTGTTTTGAAATGTTTATCATACAAGAAAATCGTTGGATATTGTCAAACATCTTGATGTTTCACCTTTATAAGCATAATTGATGAATCTTCTCGTATTTATACTTGGTTGATTTGCATCACATTTTCATAATCACGATCTTGTTCCGGTGGATGTTTGTCCTAGATTTGCTTGAGGGCAAGCAAAGTTTAAGTGTGGGGAATTTGATAACACTCAGATTGTGCATGTTTTAGTAGTATTGTGTGTACTTTTATATCATTATTTGGTTATATTTGTGTGATTTTAGCACTTAATCGAATCTAGATATGTTTGTCTAGCATTCATAACCAAGTGCGAGGAAATGGAGGAAAATGTGAAATATGCGCTAATCGAAGATTCCTGCCTCAATAAAGCTAAATCCCAAGTACCTTTGAAGACCTTAGTGATTGAAGAACCAAGTTCTACAAGTCGAGTGAAGAGAGAAAGATCAAGTTTCTTATCTCAGAAGATCCAACCGATCGGTTACACCTTCACCGGATCGGTTGGCATTTGGTCGGAATACATGTTTTGCCATGACCGACCGATCGGTCGCAACCCGCAACCGGATCGGTCGGTGTGTTATTATTGAAGACCAACGGATCGGTTGGTCGTATGACCGATCCGGTTGGAGAAGCTGCGATTGTCAAATCTTCATCACTAAGCTTCCCTTTGCATCCAAACGATTCTAGGTCCTTCTCTTGGTGTATTCTAGTCCCTTCTTACTCCTTGGAGGCCAAGTCAAGCATTTAACACCCTAGGCCTTGGAATTAGTATAAATAGAGGCTAAATGTGAGCATATTAGACACACTTCAATTACAAAGCTCTCTACTCATCAAACCAAGCCTTAACCTCCGAAATTCGTCCTTAGAAATCGAGAGAAGTTTGGAGTTCCGAAGTTCCACCGTTGGAAGCCAAAACACTAAGAAGTCCACCACGATCCTTTGGGAATCATTACTTCATCATTTGTAATCTTATTCCAAGCATTGTAAGACTTTTAATCATGTTTTCTAATGATCAAAGTTATGAGTTTATGTTCATGTTTGCTATGAGTGGCTAGTTTCTTTATACACTTGCTTAAATGATGTTGATTATTATATGATTAGTTAGTGATTGTATTAACATGTTTTAATTCAATTTCAAGTTGATTCTAAGATCCAATTGTGCTAAAGTTTCATAGTGACATTTGTTAATCAAGTTTGGCTAATTGGTAACTATCGTTGGGGTCGAAAGAACTTCGTATTATTCAACTAGTCATAATCATTTTGTCTATGGATGATTGTTTTACCCATTATTCTTGATTATACAAAGAAACTAAGTGTGGTTGTAATAGAAACGCTTTTGATTATCAAATTGGATTAGTTGGAAACATCTAAATGGTCGTAAGATTAGTTGTGGAAAATTAATTGTAGCCTTTTGTCTATGATCGGGTACCTTTTGTATTGACCATTTCTTAAGCAATTTGATGAACAAGTGGATGTTTTGTGTTTAAGTTTATGAAAGTAGACTTATGAAACTTGAATTGATCTTGAATTGATTGGTTAAACTTAAAGCTTGTTTTTATGAACTAAAATCTTGACGAAGGTTTATCTTGTAAGAACAATAGATTAGTTTTCAACTAATTATCACAACCAACATGTTAAGTAGTTAATACAATCACATTAATCTATGATATGATACTAGTTTGAGCAAGTGTAGTTTTTAATCATCCGAATTTCATTATATCTATTTGCTTTGTTATATGTTTTGATCGACAGTTAATTCGAACTTGTGCTCGATTCACTCAAATCCTGAACCATCCCGACTTACCTTCATAATCTTGCTATAACGGACGAGTATACTTGCTCGTATGTGTTATTGGTAAAATTGGTAATTCACCTTTATAAATTTAAAACTTGCACTCACACGGCACATCAGATGTCACACTTGTCATATCTTGCTTGGCATTTTGGAACGTTTGAGTGTATCGACAAGCTTCACACTGAGGATGATTTGGTTGCGTCCCCCGTACATAGAGGGCCAATAGTAGCCCAACTTCATTATCTTCGAGACAACCGAGCGAGGTCCCGCATGGAGACGCAAGATCCTTCGTGGACTTGGCTATGATGCTCGAAGCTTGCTTGGGGCCTACGATCGTAACCAAGGTGATAAAACGACCTCCTATATAGGTTCCCCATTAGCCGCTGCTGGGACTTAACCCGAATCTTTCTTGCAAGCTTGGGATCTTCGTGAGAAGACCACTTATCAAATATTCCCTATGGGAGTCATCCATGTCTCTCCTTCTTCGTGAATCACATCGGCGACCTCTTTGAGAACGATGGATCTTTCAGAAGGATTTCCACGAGAACCTCCTTAGTGAGATGAGCGAAAGCCATGGAAGCTAGCTTGCTTAATGCATCGCCTTTTGTTCGGTTCCGACGAACATGTTGGATGGTGTAAGAGTTGAAGTTTTCAAGCATCTCTTTGTCTTTTCAAGCACTGTTTGATGACGGGTTGCCTTGCTTCAGAGGAACTCGTCACTGGTTTGCCACCAATTGGGAATCTACGAAGACCATGAGCTTTGACCTCCATAACTTTGGCTAGTCTGAGTCCCGCTAATAGCGCTCAGACCGCCGTTGTTTGTGGCTTCGAACTCAAACCGAAGAGCATATGTATGCTCCTTCCTTCGTGATCGACTAACATTAGACCTGCCCGAGCCATCGGAACTGGATGTTCCATCTGTAAAGCTTCCATTCAACTGCGCTGAGAAAGATTAGCTTTGGGCTTTTCCTTTTCTTCATCGGGTTAGGAAGGTGTTTCGCCAAGAAGTGCGCAAGGATTTGCCCTTGATAGAACTACGTCCTTTAAACTCGATTTCATGTTCTCCGAGTTCAATAGCCCATTTAGCCACCCTTCCGGACTTTTCGTGTTTAGACAAGATCTTCTTCAGTGGCTTATCGGTTAAGGCTGAATTGGGTGGGCTCGAAATAGCGTCGAGCCTCCTTGCCGCATAAATTAAGGCGAGCACTAACTCTCCAAGGTTGGGTAGTTGACCTCCGCTCCTTGTAGGACCCTCACGACAAAGTAGATTGGGACCATCGCTTTTCTCTCTCGCCATAAGGATGCGCTAATACTTTCACGAGGATGCCAAATACATAAACAACACTTCGCCTTTGATTGGGGTAAGTGTTGGAAGTATTTCAATGAACTCCTTCATCTTACGAAAGGCTACTTGCCCCGGCTCCATTGGAAAGTTTTCTTGTCCGTGCATCCTTTGAGTGTCTTGAAGAAGGGTAGGGACCATCGACTCCTTTCGACAAAAATCGACTTAAAGCGCCAACTTCCCATTCGAGCTCGCACGCCTTTTAGACACTTAGGGCTTGGAGATCGGAGATGGCTTTAACCTTAGAAGGGTTAGCTCGTATCCCCGCTTAGTGATCAAATGTCCTAAGAATTGTCCTTCCTCGACAATCAAGGAGCATTTCAGGGTTCACCTTCATGTTGATTGCTTGAGTCGATCGAATGTTTCTCGTACATCAAGGAGTAGGTCCTCCTCGCCTTGCTCTTGATAACCATGTCATCAACGAGGCTTGAGATTTTGCCTATCCGCTTGTTGAAGGCTTTATCTACAAGACGTTGGTAAGTAGCCCTCGCGTTCTTCAAACCGGGCGGCATCTTTTCAGAACGATGAGACACCTTTACTTGTGTAGAAGGTCTTTTCCTCGTCCTCCTTGGCCATCCGGATCCGATGGTACCTTGTAGGCATCTAGAAGCATTTTAACCGAAGCTCGCCAAGGATTCTACCTTCCATCAATTTCGGGTGGGGTAGCAATCCTTAGGGCATGCTTTGTTGATGTCGATGAAACCACGCACACGCGCCATCCTCTGTCGCTCTTTTTTACCAAAGACCGGTTGGCCACCCAAGTTTGGTATTTAACCTCCCTGGGATGCCCGCTTGTGTAAGTTCATCAACTTCTTTGCAAGTGCGGCGTTTTTTCGGGGCAAGGCTTCTTTTTCGCTTTATGGGCTCAATGTGCTTGTACTCATTGAGTTTATGCTCCATTCAAGGATTGTCCATCTATCGGCAATGTTCTTGGAACACCGTCATGTCGAATATTTCCAAGCAAAGACATCAAGGTTAGTACGTGATAGCCTGTGGAGTCGCCTTGAAATTCGCCGGAGTTGCTTCCCTACTACCACCGCCTGCTCGGGATAGCTAGGGTTTACGACAATTCGCTCCTCCGCATCTGCATAACTAAGAATTGCCATCTGAGGCTCCTCCGATTCTCTCTCGATCTTTTGACACCATATACACCCTTATCCGCCCATAACTAGAATGAGCAGCCTACTCCAAGGGGTTTGGAACTTAATGGCGAGATGTATAGTAGAAACAACAATTCCCATTTTTGCATAGTCGTCCTCCTATTAATCAATTATAAGGAGAATCGACCTTACTATGGCGAAATGAGTGTCTCCGTGCGGGATAAGTGGACCTTTGCCTATGGTGACTTCCAACGGTACTTCTCCCTGAGGCCATGAGTGTTCACCAGAGAACCCTACTAGCGGTGTTTGAGTCGACCCTCCGTGAGCGTATAGATGAATTGAGCTTTAGGAAACAATGCTCGTAGATGATTTCGCATGAGCTTCCGCAATCCATATACGCCGGTTCACCTCCCATTGGATATGTGTACCTTGATGATCACGGATCGGTCAAGGTGTCGCTTCTAATATGTGGGAAAGGTTATTTCCCACACTTCCTAGCTCTTCTTCCGCTTCCTTCCTCTTCAAAGTGGCATCGCGTTTGTGTACCATCAATATCGAGCTTCTGGCGTAGTTTCCTTCTTGTTACCCTTCCATTCTCCTAGTTGAGTATCGAGAATTGCCCTTTCCTTCTTTATGCCTTTAACCGGTGTGCTAACCGTCCGGATCGCATCGCTTCTTCGACCGCTTTTTAATTCCTAGTTGTTCGTGTCATGTCCATGATCTTCATGGAAATGGCAAGATTGACATGTCTCGGCTTTGCCTCGTGTTATCATCCGAGGCGGAGGATCAAGGATTTTGCGGCCTTCTCAGAGCTGTGATTTCTGGGAGATTTAACCAATTTTACCAATCCATGGTTCGAGCCTTTGTTGTAGGGGTGAAGCGATCTCTTCTTCTTCTTGTTTTGGATCCTTCCTGGGAGGACCTCAGAGAATTTGTCGATGCTTCCTTTGGCTCTATCAGAGCCCCGCTTGCTACTACCTCCTTAGACTCAATCCGTGTAAGCCTTCTCAATCAAGGCCTTGTAGGTGTTGGGAAGATCGGTGGACGTGAATTCCACCAAGCTTCGAGTTTGGAGGCCATGTACAAAATCGAGATCCTCGATCTTCATGTAGACCCATAATCTGCAAAGTTTCATCACAGTATCTCGTAACGAAGGCCCTCGTGCTTTCGTTGTCCCTTTGTTTGATGGTGTGTACGGTTAAGTGAGTTTTGGTGTGCTTCTTCCGGCTAAAGTGTAACCGAACTTAGCCTTAAGATCATCTAGACTCACAATGCTTCCGACACTGCTCATTCCACCATATTCTTGCGGAGTCTCCGCGTGTAAGTGAACATATGGCATGCTACCAGCATGACCCACTTTTGCATTTTGATAGCGCTTCAAATAAATGGAGAAAGTTATGGGATCACCTTTCCGTCGAGGTGCCTATATGAGTAGGCATCTTCACGCCGCCGTAAAGGGTAGTCCTCGATCCATTTCACGAAGGGTGTGCAAGCTCAGAGGCTTCGCAACCGTAAGGGTTGTGCGGAGGTGGATAAACAGTGTAGGGTTATCGGGTTAGAAATGGTGTGAATAGGTAGGGTATGCAGTGGAAGTTTGATACGAAGGTATATTCCCATCGATTGTGTAGGAATCTATCCGTAGGGCATCTGCCGGTAATTCGGTTTGGGATTGAACCGGTTGGAGGTAAGTGTTGTAGGTTTGAGTAGGTAAGTAGGATTCATTCACGAGGGGTAATTGGTTCATGTTGGAGTAGGAGATGGATCTCCGATACTCAAACATAAGAGGGTGGCACCGAGCCCCGCCTTCTCTTCCCAAATGTGCCGCTAGAAGAGGAGGTAGGTTTACCCTCCATTCCTCACTGGGTTGCTTCCTCCGTTGGAGTTCTCGCCCTTCTTTCACCATGCATTCTCGTCCCTTCTACCCGGTTCCTCAGAGTCCTTCTTCAAACCCACGGTCCGCCATTTGACCTTCTAACGGAAGGGAACCATTTCAGAGGCCGAGCCCGCCCATAGGTTGAGGCTTGCCTCTACTTCAATCTCCTCGTCATACTCTTCACCGAGTACTCCAACTCCTCCGCACTACGTGTTACGAACTTGTTTCTTGCGAGCCCTTAGCAAAGAATCTAAGGCCTCAAAGTTTGCCTCACGGGGCGGACCGATGTCGGGAGTAGGTTAGCGGATGTTGAGGCGTGATGCACGGAGTAGTTTCAAACGAGATCGTGTGGTGAAGGTTGAGGTTGTTATGGGGCGAGGTTATCGGTGTTAGTTGTGGTGAGTGGGACCAGAGTAGAGAAACACGGTGGAGGTGAATCTTCTTCCCGGTTCCATGGGAAAAGTAGCGAGTTGGTTAAGGTATTAGGGACCGGGTGATTACGGACTAATAGTTGTGGTCCCACGGATGGCGCCACCGATTGTGCAAAAGATTGCACTATCGAGCTCGATGAGGATCAAAGTAATGAGGGTGTGTGTTCGAGCCAAGACTACTTTGTAACCCGAGAATAAGAAATACTAAGACACTACGTTAGTGATTACGCAGGGTGGGACCTGCGAACCACCTCCGCGGAGAGTAAGTATGAGTTATGGTTGTATAAGTGTGCGAAAGTAAAGAGATGAGTGTGAAATGAGCATACCATAATCCATTGCCGTGCAACCTATTTATTTTGAATGAAATAGGGTTGAGAGCACTTCGCATGAATGTCTGAGATCATGGGGCGTTCCATGATTGTGGTTAACCGCTAGGCTTAGTGACCCACGCTCTCGACTTGACGGGAAGCCAAGAGAGAGGAGATCGTGGGTTTGACCAAGTCGAGGTTCCTTATCCATTATCCTTCATTAGCCATACCCAAGGGCTTAGGGCTTTGATGGCGAGTTCCCTTAGGTAACCTTCGTGCCAACGAATGGTTTGACGCCTATGGATATTTTGGAATCTAACTTGGGCCTTCAGATAAGGGCTTGACACGCCCTCGGAGGTGTCCTTCGAGCTACTCGGAGGGTACATCATCGCCATGAAAAATTAGTATCCCTCCTTATATTTACTTTATCCCGCCAAAGGAGTAAACGACGTAAAAGGGATTTGCCGAGGACATGTCCGGCTGAGACATGGTAACTACAAGGCCGCCCAAGATTCTTATCATCGAAAGATTTGGAACCCGGATATCATCGTGGTGAAGACCATGGCCGGATTTGAGCATGTGCAGAGTGCTCAACCGCACAGGGCCTCTATATTTTCGGGGGGCCCAAGATTTTTAACGCAAGGTTAATTTAGTTTGGGTTTTGGTGTAATATGATGAGTACGTAACCTAAAAGATAATGTTAGTTTGATTTTTGCAAATTGTTCTGAAAAAATCTACTAGCTTCAAGTTTCAATCAATTTTTTTAAACATGGAATAACCAGGTTATACGAGGAAGACGATGACTTTTTGTCATTTTCACATGGCACCCTTAATTTAAAGAATTTACCCTATTGTCTTATCTTTTAGTTTAAATTTCAAATAAGTCCAAACAGGTTTAAAAAGTTGTGAGTTTCACCCAATTTTTATAGTATTTTAAAAATGCATCCACTTTGTATATGAAATTATAGAACTTTTATAAACTTTCAATAAAAAGATTTCAAAATTGATAAACCGTGACATGTTATACACTTTTTTAAAATTTTTCTTATACTTGTAACACATTTTTTAGTATTTCTATTTGTGTACATAATTTATTTTGTTTCTAAGCGATCTAAATCGTAGTTGTCGCACAGGGCCTCTATAATCCACGGGCCGACCTTGTAGAAGACAATCAGGATGTTGTACATGACAAATCCTCATTAGATATCACACTATGTGCTGATGTTGTACATGACAACACCTCATTAGATATCACACTATGTGCTGATTTGGATAATTTGAATTATAACACCATAAATATAGATGGTCAACCAGCGGAAGTTGTGGACTTGTGGCACCACCACCAATTATCACTTATGTCGACGACAACGATGATATTGATTATGATGACCATGTTCCTCATGATTGAGAATCGATGATGAAGACCACGCCGATCCCGAAGATGAAGCTAACACTAATAATGATGGTTTTTATCGTAGTGATGTGAGAGATTAATCTCAAATTGTAATTTGTAAAAACGACACTTCTTTGGATGAAATTGCTATCGGTGGTTAGATGTGTATACACTAGTACAAAATGAGTTTTTAAAGCGGTCAAAGAGGTTTTTCAAAGCGATATCCAACCGCTTTTAAATAATTGGGTGAGTTTTTAAAACGGTCCTTAACCGTGTCAAAAGAATGGATTGAGATAATTAAACATTTTAAAGCGGTAATAAAGAACCGCTGTAAATAATCGTACATAATTTAAGAAAAAACTTTATTTATTTATAATTATTTTTTTTACAAATGGTTATTATTGTATTCAAGCCAACTAATATCCCATAAGAAACTACTCATCCTATAAAAGTTCATCTGAACAACTTTTTACTAGTAACTTGTAAACAAGAAAGCAGTGCTAGTAAATTTTTGATTAATTTAATCTTGAAATGCAACAACAAAACCACTAACTCTAAAATACAATATAATTTATCATCAATCTATACTTCTATACTACTTTATAATGCATTTAGGTCTTCTAAAATTAGAAGGCTTAAAAATTCAGACTTTTTTACTTGCTTATTATGGAAAGATATATTATAATGCATGTAAAATTAAGATAAGGAGCTCTAATCATGAGATACATGTGTCACTTCTTAACAAACTCCAAGCTCAACTTCTAACAAACTCCAAGTTCTAACTCCTAACCACCAAAAATTAAGATAAGGAGGTCTAATTATAAAATGACATGTGTACTTCCAACTAAAAATTCATCTTTATTTTCAAATTTAAATATCTTTTATTTAATTATTTATATTATAATCTAATTTCACCATATTTTCTAAAATTTTATGCTCTTTAATTCAACATCCATTTTAATATATTTTATGAGTTTTTAGTTTTTATATTTTTAGTGGGTTTATTTTATTTTAATTCAAATTTTTACAATTTTAACCTTTATTTCATTTATTCCAATCAATATAATCTTGATTCACAAATTCATATACTTTGGGGAGTGTTTGACGCAGAAGAGATTGCGAGGTATTTTATATGCGGAATAATGATGTCATGTGAAAGTTACGGGTAACCCAAACAAACAATCACAACTAACACATATACATTCGATGTGTTGTGAAACAATTCACTAAACTGGTAAGCAAACACATATAACTATACTTATCGCGTCATTGCCACCACCATCTCATCACATCACCACCTCAAAACATTTGCTCGCTACAAAATAGTCATCGGGTACCCGCCGCCGCATTGCGCGGGTACCCTTCTAGTACTTTATAATGCATTTAGGCCTTCTAAAATTAGAAGGCTTAAAATTAAGCCTTCTAATTTAGAAGGCTTAAAATTAAGATAAGGAGCTACAATCATGAGATGACATGTGTCACTTTTAACAAACTCCAAGCCTAACTCCTAACCACAAAAAATTAAGATAAGGAGCTCCAATTATAAAACGACATGTGTCACTTCAACTAAAAATTCATCTTTATTTTCAAATTAAAATATCTTTTTATCTACTTATTTATATTATAATCTAATTTCACCATATTTTCTAAAATTTTATGCTCTTTAATTCAACATCCATTTTAATATATTTTTATGAATTTTTAGTTTTTATATTTTTAGTGGGTTTATTTTATTTTAATTCAAATTTTTACAACTTTAACCTTTATTTCATTTATTCCAATCATATTATAGTCATCGGGTACCCGCCGTCGCATTACGCGGGTACCCTTCTAGTAATACATAAACCACTTATAGCCATCATATTATTGTGCAACAAATTAATGACTAAGAAAATAAAACAAGATCTACAAAATCTCGAAGTAAAGGACAATCAAATCCACATCCAAAATCACAAGATCTGCAACAGCAACAACAACAATAATAACAAAAAAGTGAAGCATTAGATCTAAAAATATCATATAATTAGATCCAGAACATAATAAAGTAATAAAAAAAACTTTAGAACTACAAAAATAAATTTTTAGATCTACAACGAACAAACCTCATCAGATCTGGTACAATTGTTATTAGGTCACACTCTCGGCGAATTAATACGATGACGATCGAGTGGGCTTGCTTTCCTATTTGTGTGTGTGTTTTTCTTTTGGTATTTGTGTTTTGTTAGATCTGAGAGAAGAGAAAGGGAGAAGGTGAGAATGCTTATGTTTTGTGTTGGTTTTGCAAAGTGTACGTATGTTTTATTAAGATATGAGAAAAACAAAAGTGTGCTTTTGGTTGTGTGAGGTGTTTTTAGAACGGTTTAATAAACACCGCTGCAAAAAAAGAGAAAATATTTTATATATTAATTAGGGTTTGTTAAACACAACTCAATGAGTTATGTAGAAGCATTCGATGAATACATAATTAACATTTAATTAACACTCAATAAACTCTAAACATTCCATAATTAATATCACTTACCTTTTTTTAATGATTAAAACTATATAATAATGGACAATATGAGTTCATTAATTATCATTTTCATAAATTTGGAATGCTTACACCAATCCATTGTGGTTGTGTTTAACAAAACCCATTAATTATAGACAAACCGTTATAAATAACAATTATTTACGGCAATTTATTATGAAGCATTAGTATACAATGTTTTTTTTTTGTTATTTATAGCGGTTACATATTAAACCGATTTAAATTCGCCGTTGTAAAATATAGTTTGTGTACTAGTGATACTTATTTGAATGTGTACTTATTTAAATGTATGTATATATGCGTATATGTGTTTGTTCATGAATTTCTATGTTTTTGTACTAGTACGTTTACAGATGGCAGCGATTGCTAGGAGCCACGGTGGCGATGGACGTAATGAGTCACCTCATGGTCTCGCGAGGAGGATAGGCACCAATTGTCAACGTAAGAATTTCTGGATGATTTTAAAAAACTTTAATGTGATCATTATTTGAAATTGATAACTTGTTATTTTATGTCGTCATCACTTGAATTTGATTACTTGTATGCTCTAAAGCCAAAGCCAATAGCAAAACTGGCAAAGGCGGGAAGGAGGTACGTGGTGTGACGAAAAACGTGGCACTCAAGAAGGCAGTGTTATACACTGGTCAGCAGAAGATCGTGTTTGAGATCGGCAAGGAGGGACGATGAGCATATGGGCCCTCACGCTTCGTGGTTCACCAACTATGTCGGGAGTTGTTAGAATCAATTCTTATGTATTGCGATTCTTGGGCTAAGGTTCCCGCGGACAAGGCCCACGCCGATGAGAGGCTACATGTCGGCTTTTTATCTTTTATTTTTTATTATTGTGTTTATTTATTTAAATGTGTTTATTTATTCAAATTTCATTGTTTATATAAATCAGATATTTAGTTTTAATTATATTTTATTGCAACATCACTTTGATCTCGCCGAACACCTTGTCGGTCCACACGGAGACTATATCAAGCTTATATCCATGTTTATAACGATGAAAATAAACACAAATTCGTAAAGTCTCATTTTGCAAAGCAAGGGTTGAGCATGCAACGAAGATTAAGTGACCGTCCACGAACCGGACGCAAGAGGATTGAATACATTGTGTGAATTTTATATATATATATATATATATATATATATATATATATATATATATATATATATATATATATATATATATATATGGTAGGGTTAATGTGTGATCAAACTTAAAGTTGTAAAAATAAGATCAAGTCTAAAAACCACTAAAACATTTATAAATAACAATTTTAGCAATAATACACAAAAATATAATATTTTAATACAAATAAACATTTTAGAAACTAATAACCAAATGATACATGAGTTTGAATTAGTGATACATTACACTAATAGATATTCCAAAATATGATACACATACAAACCCCGATACACATTACACTTCTAATCAAAGTTTATCACCTAAGTTTCAGAATTTTAAAAGAAATCTATCAAAACTTTAACATTTTTAGTTGTAGCTAATAAAAAATTATTTTTGTTATAAGGAGAGTGTCACTTGTCAAATTTTAGATTGATCTCATTTTAACAACTTTAAGTTTGATCTTATTTGATCTAGATTATATATATATATATATATATATATATATATATATATATATATATATATATATAGTGTGACTTTATTTTAGAACCTTATTAAGTGCGAGAACTCTCTTTAAACCCGTTAGATTTTTGATCAATGGGTATAATTGATTGTGCCATTAGTATAATTAATTGAAAGATGGATCATTCTTTGTAAAATTGAAAAGGTATTTACGAATTACATATCCCATTTTCTATAAACCGTCCCAAAATTATGGATCCGATTTATTCACAAACACGCATTTCTGAAACACAACTCGCACCAAAACCTAGTCGCTTCTACCTTCTTGGTTGACCATATCGCCGCATCTCTCACCAAATCTCCATAGCCGCATCTCTCACCAAAACCTAGCCGCCTCTACATGATGGTGACGATTTCAATTCATTGTATTGAGATGGTTAAAATTTGTTTATTGTTGTTGATGCGTGTTTTCGACTGTGTTTTAATATTTATAATTGTCTCATTTACCTATGGTCCACCTTATGCACTCACCGGCATTGTACCAGTCGTGTGTAGTAGTAATCAGTAAAACCGAGGTCGTCCCAAGAGCTATGTGAGCGGATTCTAATTAAGTCTATGTTTCACCTTTGGTTTTACCGTTTGAGGTTTGAAATGATTAATTAACTAATAAACAAGAAATAAAAAGCAAGTAAAGAAAATAGAGGTTGTGATCAATAGAGGGAAAGTGTGCTAACCTAATTACTCATCGTATCATGTAATGTTCATGTTTTATTACTTCCAATTGATTCAAGTGGGGGTTTAAGTCGCTAGGACAACATTTGGTCAATTCGTCCTAACCTATCAACAAAGGCTCCTACCCGAGGTCAAGATTCTACCCTTGATAGTCGAGTGGTTTTTAGTCGCCTAAGCCAAGTCATTAAATACCCGACATGCAAGATTCGAAATAATGAGTGCCCAGACGCTAGCATCTTAGACACTCATCCCTAACTTCTTAAGTTCATCCGGACGACCGGTGATCATTTGGTCAGTTCGTACAAGTGAGGAAGGGTCGTCAATTGGTCAATTCTTACCCTCCCTAACTCTACCTAACTACTTAGGGTCAGTTGGTCAATTCTCCTAAGCAACTAGATACGACCGCATTTCAAAACTACCAAAGCTAGGGTAACTACCAACGAACTATGCATGCATACACTAGAAACAATTATACGGAAGCATGAAAACATAAACAATACATTCAAGGAATAGGCTAGCACTAAAGGTGCTTAGCCAAACATATAGTAAATTATACCAACAAAAATGAATAAAACATGAATTGAATTGAACATATTGTTTGATACAAATTAATTAATGTAGAGCTAATAATGATGATGAATGCAAGTGAATTTTTCCTTGAAAGATGGCTTGAACTGTTAGAAATTGCCCCGAGGTGGTGCTCTAATCGACCCCTAGAGAGGGGTGAAGAGAGATACTCAAAATGAAGATTTAGGGCAATATATAGGTGCGACATGGTTACGGCATAACCTTAAGTGCGAGCTACGCCAGAACCAATGACTGGCGCAAATAATTACGAAAATAGAAAAACTACGGTAATTAAATTATTAATTACGCCGTAACTAATTTAGTATTCACCGTAAATTTGTGATTTCATACTTTTTATCATCCTCTCATTTTATGAAACTTTAATAGCCTTGGTACATCTTTGACCCTTGATCTTATGGCATAATTTACTTTAGTCCCCGATCGAACTTGTTATTTTTACTTTAGTCCTCGGAATAAATATCATTAAACTTCATTTAGTCCCTAGACTTCAACTCCTTCGCGCTCAAGTAATTAATTATGGAGTAACTAAATCACCCATTCTGTAATTCTTTATCCTCATATTTCGATCACCCATAATAATCTCTACTACGTAGTAATAAGCATGTTATACCGTAACATTCACAATAATAATTAAGACGTAACCTTAAGAGTTGGTTACGTCGTATCCTTCATGGCATCATATTTACGCCAGAACACAATTAAGCGCCACGATGTAACCTTCACAATAATTCCTGTGCCCTCAGAGTTTGGGTTACGGCGTAGTCAAAGTGCCACTTACGCCAGAACTTGTCTTTAATATATTTCTTGGCCTTTATTAATACAAATATCGTCATTAAACATTATTTATTTTTTGATCTTTACCTAAGTTTTGTTAACGACAAAAGTAAATTTAATTTGTATAAAGCTTAAAGCTTGTCAAGTTTAATAGATATTAAAACAAGTTTTTCAAACAAATATATTCATCATTTAAGCATTTACATTATGACTAATCATATCTTAAATATGAGTCTAAGCATAATGTATGATAGTAGTTTTAGAATGTTTTAGTTTCTTAAAACTAAACATTACTTATGTATTTACATATTTCTAAAATAGAAAACAACACATGACATCATGTGATGCATCATGGAAATCATTGGAAGATTTCATTAGATATTTTGTGTAGATTTGTACTCTTCATATCTTACACAATCTTACATAGATATGGTTGACTTTGGCAAGATCTTGATATCTTGCGGTCGCAGACCCGGCAATTAAATATATAACGGACGGAACCCTTTCAAGGGTCCGCCGTCCGTGGTGCTCACGATGGTTTTGGATATAAATAGCAAAGCCAAACCAAGTAGTTTTTCATCCCTTTCTATCATACTCTCTTACATATCTTCTCTAACCTTTCTAACTCGGTTTCATATCATATTAGTGATCTCTTTGTAGCAAAGAAGATCAAGTCACATTCAAGCTTCAAACGAGAAGTTGGAAGTCTTGTTTGTTTAGTGTTGTATGATCTTGTGTTGATTCATACTTCATTGTTGTATTAAACCATCATAATCTTGTGAGTGTGAGTGGTTAGTATTTTAGTCCTCAAAATACATTGTGTGTGGGAGTGGTTGTACCTTGGAAAGAACTCGACATCTAGCTTAGTGTCGGAAATAGTGTGCGAAGTGTAAAGGTTTCTCCACGGTGAAAGGAGCTTGTTGACTAGTGAAGTTAAACTCGAGTGTGAGACTCGGGAGTGGAGTAGAGCAAGGAAAAAGAGTCCTTGTAGACCGAACCACTATAAACAACTTGTTGTGGTTTGATCATCTCTTTCCTTATTTACTCTTTACATATTGCTTGCATATTTCATTAACATATCTAAGATCAATATCAATTGATCTTTCAATAAGTTTCAAAACAAAGTTTTTAATTGGTAAACTATTCAACCCCTTCTAGTTTTTACAATTGGTACCGAGCCTCGTTGCTCAAGAATTTCTAAAATAATTTGTATTTTATAAACTTGAAATGATCCATGGATTCTCGAAACTTTAAAGAAGGGCAATCTATGCAAAGACCACCACTCTTTGAAACCAATGGATTTATCTATTGGAAAAACCGTTTTGAAACATATGTAAAATCAAAAGATATAGATCTTTGGTTTGTTATTGTTAAAGGAGATTTTAGTTCTACAACAAAGGATATTTCTGTTGATGAACAAAAGAAATTAGTTGCTAAAAATAATGAAGCTAAAATGATGCTTTATAATGCTTTACTTAGAAAAGAATATGAAAGAATTTTTATGTGTGAAACCGCCAAAGATATTTGGGAATCTTTGATTGTTACACATCAAGATAATTCACAAGTCAAGGATAACAAAATTGATCTTCTTGTTCAACAATATGAACAATTTGTTATCCCTGAAGATGAAACCATTGATTGTGGCTTTGCTCGCTTTAATACTATTATTACATCACTTAAAGCACTTGATGAATCTTTTCGTAGTAAGAACTTTGTCGTAATTTCTTAGAGTACTCCATCCCAAATGGAGAGCTAAAGTGACCGCTATTGAAGAATCAAAAGATCTCTCAAAATGTCACTAGACGAGCTAATCGGTAACCTCAAAGTACACGAATGGTGATGGAGAAAGATTCGAGATCATCAAAGGAAGAAGGAGAAGATCAAACCGTTGCTCTAAAAGCAAAGGAGGAATCAAGTGATGATGACGAATCTTGCTCGGTAGTGAAGATGAGGAGTATGCCATGGCCGTTAGAGACTTTAAGAAGTTCTTTAGAAGAAGAGGAAAGTTTGTAAGACAACCTCGAGAAGAAAAGAAGCCATTCGAAAAGATCGTGATGACAAAAGGGTAAAGGTGAAAGAAAGTGTTTTAGATGTGGTGATGCAAGTCATCTCATAGGAGAATGTCCCAAGCCACCTAAAAGCAAAACTCAACGAGCTTTTGTAAGTGGTGCTTGGAGTGATAGTGACGACGATGAAGAATCAAACAAGGAAGAGATCGCTCTAATGGCACATGAGTCAAACGAGGTACTTTCCGACTCTTCTTATTCTTCTATTGATGATGACACTTTGCAAAAATAATATAATCAATTGTGTGAGCTAAGTCTAAAAATCATAACTAAAAATAAATTTTTAAAAACCAAAAAGGAATTTTTGGAAAATGAAGTTTATGAGTTAAAAGAAAAAGCAAAACGACTTGAAAAAGGAAAAGCAAATGACGATGGTTGTAAATCATGTCAAGAGCTTAATCTTGAAATAGAAAAACTAAAGCTCACACAAGATGTTCTAATCGAACAAAATTCTAAATTTAAAAGGTTTAACAAAAACATCGCACTTGCCGATGAAATAGTTAAAATACATAAAACACCAGGAGATATGAATGGGCTAGGATTTAATGAGGTATTAATTCCAAAGAGTCAAAACAAAACGGTCGAAAAGGACAAACAAATCATCAAAATCTACAAGAAGCAAAGACGGACTGCAGACGGACCCAAAATAAGGGTTTCGTCCGTTGAACCAAATGGTGCTGGTACTTCAAATAGACATAATGTTTGTGATACGGACCGTAATGAATTTGTCAAAGTAACAAAGAAAATCAAGGATAGTGTTAAACTAAAACCACCGTTACATCGAGTAGGACTTGCTAAAATGAATTTAGATCAAAACTACTCAACAACGACATAAAAACCTTTGCCAAACGCCTTTCCTAAGAGCAACCACAACATTAACCCAACTACCAACACAACGGTTGGAATCAAAACTTTCCTAGACCATATCAAACTCCAGATTACATGTCATGGAACTCTTACCCATCGCTTCCATACATGAATCAAATAAATGGTATGTTTAACCCAAACGGACCCATGAGATATTGGGGACCAAATGCTTGAGTTATTTGCTTCTTAGGTATGCTTGAAAGTTGGATTGGAACCTGATGAATGGATAAAAGATAGTGGATGCTCACGACACATGACGGGCAACAAAAGTCTCTTCTCATCATACCAAGAGTATTACGGAGGTAATGTCACTTTTGGTAGCAATCTCAAAAGCAAAATCATTGGCAAAGGTACGATCGCTCATAACTCCCTAACTATTGAAAATGTTGCTCATGTAGATAGGTTAGGTTTTAATCTACTTAGTATTAGCCAATTATGTGATAAAAAGTATAAAGTACTATTTGATGAAAATGGTAGTAAAATACTAAAAGATGGTATCACCATAGCTAAAGGAGTTAGGAAAAATAACATATACGTTATGAAAATAGATAAAACATCTAATGACAAACTTTGCCTAACAACGTTGGATGATAGCTCATCTCTTTGGCATAGACGCTTAGGTCACGCTTAATATGAGACTTATACAAAACCTATCTTCAAAAGAGCTAGTTAGGAATTTACCAAAACTAAAATATGACCAACACTTTATGCGACTCTTGCAAAGTTGGTAAACAAACCCATAGTAGTCATAAATCTAAAAATATGGTGTCCACATCTAAGTGTCTAGAATTATTGCATATGGACTTGTTTGGTCCATCCGCTATAAGAAGCTACGGAGGCAACTTATACACTTTGGTCATAGTAGATGATTACTCAAGATTTACTTGGACATTGTTTTTGAAAACTAAAAATGAATCTTTTGATAAATTTGAAATTCTTAGCAAGAAAATTCAAAATCAACTAGGTGTTAAAATTGTGTCGATCCGAACGGATCATGGTCGTGAATTTGACAACGAAACTCAATTTGGAAACTTTTGTGATATAAATGGTATAACACATGACTTTTCGGCTCCACGAACACCTCAATCAAATGGAGTGGTAGAACGTAAAAATAGAACAATTCAATAAATGAGTAGAACAATGCTTAATGAACAAACATTCTCAAAAGTTTTGGTGTAACGCGTTGACACTTCTACATATATTTTAAATAGAGTCTTAATTGGCCCTTTCCTAAACAAAACACCATATGAGCTTTATAAAGGTAAAAGCCAACTTTAGGTTATTTTAGAGTCTTTGGTTGTAAATGCTTTATTCTTAATACTAAAGATTATCTCACCAAGTTTGACCCAAAGTCTTATGAAGGTGTATTTCTTGGTTATTCTCAAACTAGTAAAGCTTACATTGTCCTAAACAAAGAAACAATGATAGTCGAGGAATCGTTGAACATAACATTCGACGAAAGTCCACCTCCCTCTAAGACGTCACCTTTGGTAGATGATGACTTAGTTGAAAGTCAAATGATAGAAAGTCAAGAAATAATTAATAATAACAAGGAAGATGAACCATTAAATAAAGAGATTGTAAACATCAAAGAATCTAAAAGTCATCCTTTAGACAAGGTCATAGGACAACTTAATCAAAGAACCTTAAGGT
The DNA here is from genome assembly GCA_022545495.1 of Chrysanthemum lavandulifolium. Lineage (NCBI taxonomy): Eukaryota > Viridiplantae > Streptophyta > Magnoliopsida > Asterales > Asteraceae > Chrysanthemum > Chrysanthemum lavandulifolium. The sequence goes on along the minus strand of CM040239.1, from coordinate 74,523,368 downwards.
CACAAGCCCAAAATCAAAGTAATTATTTTTGTTTTGTATCCACCATTGAACCGAAAAACATAAATGAAGCAATGAAAGATGAATCATGGGTAATTGCCATGCAAGAAGAGTTAAACCAATTCGTTAGAAATGATGTTTGGAAATTAGTTCCAAAACCTAAAGATCAAACTATAATTGGAACGAAATGGGTCTTTCAAATAAAATGGATGAAAATGGTGTAGTATCTAGAAACAAAGCTAGGCTTGTTGCACAAGGTTATAATCAACAAGAGGGATTGACTATGATGAAACTTATGCGGTAGCTAGACTCGAATCTATTAGAATATTACTTGCTTATGCATGTGCTTATGACTTTAAATTATTTCAAATGGATGTTAAAAGTGCTTTTCTTAATGGGTTTATTAACGAAGAAGTGTTTGTTGCTCAACCTCCCGGTTTTACCGACTTTGAGAAACCACATCATGTCTTCAAACTCAAGAAAGCATTATACGGTCTTAAGTAAGCACCAAAAGCTTGGTATGACCGACTTAAAACTTTTCTTATTGATAACAAATACATTATGGGATTAGTAGATAATACTCTTTTTACCAAGAAAAAGGAATCACATATTATCATTGTTCAAATATACGTTGATGACATTATATTCGGATCAACTTGTCAAGAGCTATGTGATGATTTCTCTAAAATCATGCCTGACGAGTTTGAAATGAGTATGATGGGTGAATTAAATTTCTTTATAGGACTTCAAATTAAACAACTAGAAGATGGCATATTTTAACCAATCTAAATATATAAAAGACATGCTTAAGAAATTTGGTCTTGAAGATTCTAAACCAACAAAAACACCCATGTCCCCGGACACTAAACTCACCAAGGACGAAGAAGGTGAATCCGTAGATAACACTAAATATAGAGGAATGATTGGTAGCCTACTCTATCTTACGGCTAGTAGACCCGACATTATGTTTAGTGTTTGTCTATGTGCTCGCTTTCAAGAAACCCAAAGGCATCACACTTAGAAGCCTTAAAAGGATTTTAGATACATTAAGGGAACAACATGTTTAGGATTATGGTATCCCAAAGGAGCGGGTGTAGAAACCATAGTGTATGCCGACTCGGATCATGCCGGTGACTATGTCGATAGAAAAAGTACAAGTGGTATTTGCACTTTTGTTGGACATTGTCTCACCTCATGGTTTGCAAAGAAGCAAACGGCTTTAGCTATCTCAACCTCTTGAAGCCGAGTGCGTCTCACCGGAAAAGCATGTCAACAAGCTCTTTGGATGAAGCAAGCTCGAGATTACGGAATTCATCTCAACGACATTGTAATACTGCGACAACAAAGAGCCATCGATCTTAGCAAGAATCCCGCTCAACATGCTCGTATAAAGCATATTGAAATCCGTCATCACTTTCTTCGCGACAATGTTCAAAAAGAAACATCTCAATCGAGAAAGTATCCTCAAGACAACATTGCCGACATCTTAACTAAGCCTCTTAAGCGAGAACCTTTAGTCTTCTTAGACTTGGTTCTGGGTTAATGGAACCAAACATGTAGGATAAACATAGCCCAAAACATTAGAATAGTCAAAACAAAACAATTTTGTTTTGTATATTCACATCTTATGTACAGACCAAACGACAACACGGACGGAACCAAAATTTGGTACCGTCTCGTCCGTGGTGTCTCTGAAGCAAATTGCTACCTACAAAACATCTTCTTCCTCAAAACCCACTTTACCAAAACGTAAACATTAAACCAAGCTCATTATTGACACCTTCCCACTCACTAATCATCGAAGATAACATCATTGTAAGTATCCTAACTACATTTTATCTCTTAATTCCGAGTCTAGGATTCTTATTTATGCATAAACCATTACAAATCATTACATGGGGTTTTATGTATGCTTTTATACTAAATATGAATTCAATTGGCAAATTGCATAACTAGTCATTGAAATTAGGTACTACATTATCATATTTCATAAACAAATCATGCTTCCCACTAATCAATAGATAATGACTATAAGGCCTTATTCAAATAACCAAACACCCCATGTAAAAAAATTTTGAAAAGCTTCTCACTTGTAAGAAAACAATTTTTTCATTGTTGATACAAATAGAAGCGTTAGACTTTCATCACTTGCATGCTCTTGAATACTAAAGGTATTGCATAACTAATATGCATTCTCGGTATATTCAAATGAAGCCACATTGAATTAGGAGCATTTGGGTTATCTCATGATATTTGCCAAACACCTCACTAAAACCATTTTGTGCATAAAATGAGTCGAGATAACCGCAACTCCAAATTATTTTCATATAGGCACACACTAGAACCAAAATGTTAAAGTGTATTCTCATTTTTAACATATTAATTCTTGCTCTTAGGAATAACCATGGTAGCCGCAAGATTCTATGATCACAAGGACACCCTTGGCTATATTCCCAAACATCACAAAACCAAAGGACTTTCCAAGGAACAAGTAGAAATCTTTAAGAGTCTAGAATCAAGGTATTTCCATGAGGGTAGAACCATTCACCCATCTTTCATTGAAAATACCAATCTCCGTGAAGAATTAGCCGCCATTCATTTCGATTGTCTTCTTGACATCGATGAACCAATTTGTCCTAGGTTTGTGTTAGAGTTCTATGCTAGTGTGATAACGCTACACGCTGTGGATTCGGGGTCAAAGGAACTTCCTTTTCGTCGAGCAAGTTTTCAACACCCCAGGCGATGAACCTAATCGTTGTAGTGTAGTATTAGGGTAAGCCACGGGTATTGATATCGTTCTCTAGGGGAATAGGAATGCTAGTGAGAAGTTACTACGCTAAGGTTGTGGTTGAGGAAGATTATTTTTATCTTTTATATATTTTTAGGAAAGGAAAGGTACGAATCTCGGGGTTTGAATTTGGGGGTTGGTATTGCTACCGATTACTCTACTTATCTAATTATCTAATCTAAGGTGTATGTAGTCTATGTCTAATTAATGTGTGCTCGTATGATAATTTAAAGATGTGTTTACTTAGGTTTTACTACTCCTTAATTATCTCCTATTGGTGGTTGAATTGTCGTCCTTATTCCTAGTTGCGTTGTGTGTCTAAAGTTGTAGGGTATGCTTTTCTCCCTAACTCTTTGAACTTACCAAAGGGTCTCGTCTACAAAACCCACTAGGATAATAAACTCTTACTCTAAGGCACTCTTTGGATGGTTTAGCTTAAAACTACTCAAGGAGTCATATTCTAAGGTTCACAAAGATTTAATCAAGCATTAAGTACACAACGAATGACCTATCGCATTACTAGATCATTAACCAACTAAGATAAGAAACAACCAATCAATATTCAATAATTAAGTTTCATATTCCCTAAGCAAACACACAAGTAAATTAGCGGACATGGAAAACATGCAAGCATACACACAAATAATCAAAGACATAATTGTATTAATGAAGTAAAACACTTATCTTGGTGTAAGATAGGGTTTGGAACCCTAAAATCTTGTACAAAGACAGACCTTGGTTCGGTTTAGGTTTTTACTCCAAAGACTACACACTAAATCTTGAAAAATTCGGATTCTATATATAATATTACACATGCGGCGGTCACTTTATGTTTTGTGGCCGTGGGTGTGTCGCCGTCATTAGGGTTTTGTCTTGGCCACGTTAGACTTGCGGCGTCACCTTATGCTTGTGACGCCGTCTCTTGACTTCTAACGTCGTTCTGGATTACATCTAGGCCGCCCGAGTGCGACGACCTACTCTTTATAACTTGACGTCGTCGCTTGAAAATGGGAGTTTGGCTTACGTCGTCACAAAATCCTCCGGCGTCACACTTAACACCGACGCCGTCACCTTATGTTTTCAATGACTTTGAGTGTCTCGATTCGAATTTGGCCATTTTCTTCGTATAATCGCCTTTTCGTCCAAATAAGTGCCATTCCGACATTTTGCCTTCAAGAGACCTAAAAGTGAAAAGGAACGATATTAAGCAATAACGGATACAAAAGTGATCAAATAAGAGCTTAAACGACCCCTCAAAAGGTACCTTTTAAAACCTTATCAAATATCCCTACACTTGGTATTTGCTTGTCCTCAAGCAAATGTGCTTTTAGCCAATTAATTTATAAGTTAGAGATCATGAAGCATTGGTTTAAAACAGTCCACAACACATATAAGCCCAAGAAAGTCATAACAAGCACGGAAATTATATACTAGCACCTCACATAGGGTGTTTGGATACTCGCATCTCTCTCGGGTGTATATGAAATATAACAAGTTGGAAATGGAAGATTAAACACTCATTAACCGGTCCTAGTACATAGATTACCATAGGCTTGAGAATAGATCAAACCTCCATCGTTTGGCGTAAGCACCTAGGAAAGATTATCAAAGAGGTCTTTAAAGGGTTGTAATGTTAGGCTTATGGTAGGAAACAAAGGGTTTGGTGGGATAGGCTATATAGTGGTGGTAAGTCAAAATCTCTTATGTTACAAGCATACGAAGAGTGGCGTTGCTAAGCCAAGACTCGACACTCTAAAATCTAGCTAACTGAAATAAACAAACATAATATTAAAGAATAGATGTAGGATGGTAGCCTGCTTTTTTTTTTTTTTTTTTTTTTTAACACTCTTTTTTTTCTTTTTCTATATTTTTTTTTCGATTTTTTTCCATACACTTTTACTCTACTATCCTCTACGGTAACATCAAAATGATAGGGATTTATAGGCACATCCCTACACTTGAGTTTTTATTACTCTAACACTAATTTGACCCGAATTGAAAAGATCAAAACACTTGGGGTACATTATTACGCAAACAAAGGGAATTTGAATTTAACGTTCCCTTCCCGTTATTTCATAAACTTTAACTTTTCCCATGAATCCCAATCGTCCCAAAACTGTATACAAAGGATATGACTCGACTTAGCAACTCATGCAAATAACTAGATAATTGAACTAAGGGTTTAAGGTGATAACAATAATGCACTAAAAGTGAGTCCATACAAGGTAGGCTAAGGCGATTTGGGTGTACATTTGGGGGTGGGGTGTAAACAATGCTCTTCATTGATATTCCGAAAAAACCGAAACATCACGAGAACCGCGAAAAGGATAGGCTCTGAGGGGTTAACTAGGGGTATCGTGTACTAAAGATAAGTACAACGCAAAGGGTGTGGGGAATTACTCAACCGAGTTGAAAGAAGTAATTATATTACGGTATCAAACAAGGGTTATCCTAATGCCTCTTATCATTTAGTTATTCCTAACTACGAGTGTAGTCTTACTTGCGATCTCGAATGCATCACAAAACAAGTTCTAGAATCTAATATACTACCGGTTCACACTCTAAGCATTGAAGATGAATGCTTTTAATTCCTACTAATCTAAGGCGATCCTCACATTTTGGGTGGAATTTAGGTGGTAAAGGTTTTTGTGCTAGTCATATAACTTCCTATCGGTGAGGCGCTTTTGTTAAGACTAATGGTGATTGTGCAAAGATTGCACTACCGAGGCTCGATGAGGATCAAAGTAATGAGGAGTGTATGTTCCACCAAGACTTGCGTAACCCGAGAATAAGAAATATGAAACACTACGTTAAGTGATTACGCAGGGGTTGGACCCTGCGAACCACCTCCGGCATGAGAGTAAGTATGAGTTATGGTTATGTAAGTGTGTATAAGTAAAGAGATGAGTGTGAAATGAGCATACCATAAACCATTGTCCGTCTAACCTATTTATAGTGGAAGAAATACGGTTAGAGGCACTCTTGCATGAATGTCGGAGATCATGGGGGCGTCCCATGATTGTGGGTAACCGCTAGGGGTTAGTGACCCACGTTCTCAGACTTAACGGGGAAGCCAAGAGAGAGAGGGAGATCGTGGGTTTGACCAAGTCGGGAGGTTCCTTATCCATTGTTCCTTCGCTCATACAGAAGGGTTTAGGACTGCGAATGGCGAATTCCCCTAAGGTAACGTTCGTGCCAACGAATGGTTTGGCCTGTGGATATTTTAGAATCCTAACCTGGGCCTTCGTATGGAAGGGCTTCGACACGTCTCAGAGGAGTGTCCTTCGAGCTACTCGGAGGGTACATCATCAAGCCCCCCAGTCGAAAGTGATGTATATGAGCAAGGAGACATTGCTTTAGACTTTATGTTGCGAAAAAACATCATCCTGCTGCTAAACATACTAGCTGGAAGAAAACTGCGCAACTAACTAAGCGCAATAAATGCTAATTAATCATTATCATTTCCCGCTACAGGAATCACAACTTCCCATAATACCCGGAGACCAAAAGTCTTCTCTATTTTAAAATTTAAAATCTACACGGATAAGAGTAAATGTGGGGACACGTGCGGTAGATAATAGAGGCAAAGAGAGTATAAAAGAGGGTAGATAAAACCCTAACTCATTTTACTCTCTTCGTCTAGTTTACACGCATGAACCTTTTCCAACAAGACACCATCTTCGAAAACAAAGTAAGTGCTTCTATTTTCTTGTCATTTTGTTAAAGATAAGAACATGGATTCCAAGTTTATTATAAAACAACGTAGTGTACTTTGTGCGCTAAAGATTTGCATGATCATTTAGCCGATTATCCCATTCCAATAGAACATAAAGTGATGTTACCCAAACCCACCTGTGGTATCTTTGATGCCCTCGAGTTTCGTGGGGTTGTATACCCATGCATTTAGTCACTCAAACCTTAGGATTCCGTTGCACCCATTGATTTTAGAATTTATGCGGTATTACAAAGTTCATATCTCTAGGTTCAATCCTTTGGTTTTGCCAAATTAACCACATTCGTAGTGATGTGTAAACCCTACGGATATGAACCAACATTGATGATTTTAAGAGGATTCTCGAACTTGTACCACAGGGCAATTGGTTGACACTAGCAAAAGACCGAGGCGAGATGTACCCAACCTGTTTGGGAAAGTGTACACAAACATATCGGGTTGGAAGGGTAGCTTTTCTCGTGCAAGACACTATTGTTCCCCTACATATTCGTAGCTCACGAACAAGGAAAATAGGTATAATGCTAAGCGGTATAATGACCCCCGCCCTACGAGGTTCGGAGTGATCCTTGTTATTAGCGCTTGGTCAAATACCTGCGGATGTGCAAGTATTCCACGAAGCCATTTTATACATGGTGGGATTGCTCGAGTCGGGAGGGTCTCCCAAGAAGCCTATGATCATATACCAAGGACGAGTATGTTTATCCACTTTTATTTAAGTAGGACCAATGTAGCACCGATATTTATTTGTTTTGTTTCTATTTTGCGAGAGATGTCGTTCGAAACTTTATGTACAAAGACTTGGATGAGGACTTAAGTTTCATGCTCGGAGAAAGTGAAGAGTCTTATGGTGTCGCTCTCCTTCAACGTCCCGTGAATAACAACGAGGTAGATATTCTCAAGCCGTAACCCATTGCATCGGCATCCCCATGACTTGCGTTGGAGAGTCCATCCCAACTGGTGGAAAATGTTGCTGATTCGGACGATCCTGCGGATGAGGATGTCCCTGCCTTTGGTTCCACAGGAATAGCAGACAGGCTGAAGAGTAGGAAGGGAACAACCGCCAAGGCTATGAAATCTACCAACAAAAGGAAGAATCCCCTGCCTACCTCTGGGAGTAGAGTTGTGAAGCAGAAGAGTACCGAGGGCAGAAAGTTTGTCAAGTCTGCCTTTGAATTACCCGATGAATCCGTTGAGGTTCATGGTAAGTATTTTTGTCTTATGAGACATTGTTAAGTTATAAATTTAACTATTATGCGAACCTGTATACATTGTGTTACTCGCAGGTCTTCCAGAGACGAAGGAGCTTCCAAATGCCTTAGCCTGTCATCGGATTGTTGACCATATGACCCCTCCACAGTGGAAGAGTATGCTAGAGAACATGTCTATTGAAAAGTTCTGTGACATGCATGATAATGGGGTTACGAGGCAGGCAGTGATGGATAACCACTTGAATGCCAAGACCATGGAGCCGCCGAACGGTGGCTAAGCCGGAAGCGCAGTGTGACGAAATTGAGGGGCGTTGAGAAGAACCCGTCGTCCGGGACCTTCGAGAAAAGATAGCTTAGTTGACCGTGGAGCGTGGCAATCTTAAAATTGGAAGAAGCCAAGGCTATTACTCACAGTCGAATCTTGCTCTCGAGGCTAAATGTCTTTGGGTTGGAAAGTGAGAAGGTTAGGCTTGGAGAGGTAGAGATAAAGTTGAGGAGGAGATCGATGGCTGCGGATGAGGTATAAGATCTTTGCAGAAAGATCGTCGAAGTTGTTTCAAAGGTGGTCCCTTATATAGCCATGGAGCTCTATCACGGTGACGAGTTGGGAGCTCGGATGTGGAAGGTCATCAAATCGGCCCTATTTCATGGACGGTGCTTACCGGAGGAGGCACAAAGCAGGTAAGCCAAGTGGACCTCTCCAAGATTGAATGATATCGTCACATGGGATATTGGATTTCACATACACATCATAACACAATCATACATAGGCGTATAGGAGATGAGTTTTAGAGAGAGAAAGTTAGAGGTTTAGGGAACTTTAGTGAGAGAAAGAAAAATCTTATTATGAGCTCCAACTCCCTACCTTGGAAGGTAGAGTATTTATAGTCTTACAATAAAACGCCACACAACGGGTGTGGATCGGGCATCTGATGGGTAAAGACCCGTCCAGTCCTCCACGGTGTTACTTAACTAAATACTACTTAGCTTAAAAGAACTATGACTACGAGCTTTTAACGATTACATATACTAGAGGTGACCGACTCTTTAATACCGGAATTTCTAATTCTAACAATCTCCCCATGGAGGTCACCTCAAACATATACTAAAATTACATTGAATACAAGCAGATATTACATTAAAAATTGTTCTTGCATTCTTGATGTAGCACTTTGCTCAAGCTCGTAGTCATTGATTCTTCTCATTGCATGTTTGGTTAATCCAAGTAGAGGTCTTTTCTTGATCCACGTGATAATAATTTTGAGCCGACTTTTGAGATCATCACTAACAAAATCTACGAGACATCCATTGTGGTGTTGGTATGATGTAATGTTGTGACTTTCGGACCGACATGCTCACATTACGGATAATGATATCTTCTCATCGAGTAGCGGAAGCTTCGTTGATTCATGATATTGGCGGCGTGGCAGTATGGAGTGAAAATATCGAGTCATTGATGCACTTATCATGATTTCTTGAGAAATGAATGTATTGTGTGAGCATGCGGCTATGGATTGACCGCTTCATTACGATCACCGCAAGCGTCGGGTGTACCGCATAAAGCAGTTAGCAATAAAGTGCGAAAGTGTCTTTGACCACTTTAGTTGAATTGAGGTACACGACCCACGGTTCCCGTTGATCGGTACATGTCTTACTGTGATCGGTATAATTAGAAGAATTTCCTTGATAGGGTTTCGAATGCTCTAGTCGTTCTCAAACCGAACGTCTCAAAGAAGACAACACGGAGTGAGTGAACCGGTAATTTAAGTCCATTGATTGATGAAAAGAGATTTGAAAAACAATGGTGTATTGCTCAATAGAAATTGTTTTTGCAATACAGCGAAGGTTTTATTGAAAATCAATTATCAATCATAAAAACACCTTTGGTTTGAAAAATTAGTACACGGTCGATGCGCTAAAGAAAAGAGTTATTAAGCACTAAGACCGGTTTTTCAAAGGTATCCGTCAATCCATAACTGAACTGGATTGATTCAAGAGATTGAATAAACCCCATTGTTTCATTCGGTTGTCACATGGTTGATCTATATGATAGATCTCACCGCCACCTACCGAGGAGCTTGTTTGATGTTGGCTCCGAAGGTTTTCCATCTTCATTGTGAATATGTTTACACATCACTCGGATGTTCCGCAATACCACAAGGATAATCGTGGGACTCAAGATATAATCTCTCTTTTCACATTGTGTGAAGCAGAGAGTCTTCATTGAAAGTGTCCTAATGAGATTTATTGATGATCTCGTGGCTCTAGACTCAATTTTGTGCATATTTGGATCCCGTGTGGGAGACTGGGAGAGGGTCTCCTTCTTCAATATCAACAATCTCTAAGAGAAAGTCGATAGATAATGTCGGTTCCCGTGAGAATGAAACAAGTCCTTTTAAGAGGAACTTGAGTGGTTTGGAAAGTTGAAGTGCGGTCGTCCTTTGGGTCCATGACGTCTTGTCTTCAATACCGATGTTACCATCGAGAGCATATGAATTGAACCGGTTTACGCCCTAAGGTTGAATATATGGAGGGCTATTTGTTTTCACCCTTTCTCATTCAATTCTTTTAATTCTTCAACCCTTCGGTGCTTACCGAGACTTCATAGCTAGAACCTTGTTGGGTTTATTTGATTAGCTCGATCTCGGTCCGCACTCTTCCCGTATCTCATTTTTCTCCTTTTATCATCATACCTAAGAACTCTACACTAACTAGTAGATAGTCCCCGGTAGATCCCTCCGGTTACAGCGGATCATGGGAACACATACCTAACCTTATCATCCTTATATCACCGTACATAAAGTAAAGTTGGTCGGTCTATTTGGTATTGTTCATGCGCCTATGGAACCAATTGAAAACCATTTGAAAATCAATCCAGATACTTGTGATATATTATCAAAACATTTTGTACCTGAATTGTTTTTGATATTTTTAGAATAAGTGCTCCCCCTCAACATGTGCATGAATTGTTTAAAAGATATCAACATCACTTCCCAAATCGAATCAAGTAGATAAAGCATTTTGGGGAAGGATGAGATTTTCATGATTTTGCTCCCCCTCAATATGTGCTTCTAAGTTTGAAAAGAGGGTTTTACACATCTTGGAGGAACACGCACATTGAGATAAGTGATCACGTTTCAAATCATAGGTTTAAGATAGATGCTCCCCCCTCAACATGTGCATGGAAAATTTGAAATCGTTTGTCGCATGTGGGAAGGAGAGCTTGTACATTCTTATAAAACCATTTACTGAATTATCGGTTTAAATCCAATTTAAATCACACATTCTCCCCGATCACAATTATCAAATCATTTGAGATTTGTGATCTCTAATTGATTTAAATTGATTTTGAAAGATTTTAAGGGAATTGTGACTTGATTATGAAAGCGTTTTAAGCGATAAGGATCGGTTTTAGACTTTAAAACTCCATTGATGAAACATGCATGTACATCTTTTGAAAACAATTTAATGCCAAATAACTTTTTAATTTAATTGAAATCATTCTCCCCTCAATCAATGACATAGGTTGTTGATTGAGAGATAGAGATATTGACAAATAAGTCGATGATTATCAAAATAGAGACCGAGTTATTTTTCAGCGATTAATTTTCAGCGAGATAACGGTTTATAGAATCGAGCATGGAATTTTGAAAGTCATGATAAAGCATGGCTCTGTTCTTCCTTAAGCGGTTCTTGCACGAAATGATAAAGCATGGCTCGGTTCTTTCTTTCTTACAATCGATTCGTTGAGCCCAAGAGTCATAGTCGGTTACATCTAAGCATGGGTGGGCAGTGTGCGATCCGGCGGCTTGAACATCCTCTCGCAGCAAATGGATATGATAGTAGGAACGTTGGTAGACATGTTAACAGTTTATCTGATTTTATAACTCTATGATTAAACAGGAAATAGATTCTTTCACGGATTTTACTAAATCAAGAGAAACCGTAAAAAAATCACCCAGTCGCTAGAAGATAATGCACCAAGTCGCTAACACCTAATTAGCTATACCACCAAGTCGCTAAAGTCCCAAGTCGCTAAACAAATGCAAGTCGCTAAGTAGTAACTCGCTAAGCCTCAAGTCGCTAGCAAAATTTTGGCGACAATTAAGCTAGACAAGTCGCTAAAGATTCAGTCGCTAAAGAGCAACTCGCTTCTGAGACCAAGTCGCTAACACCAAGTCGCTACCCGTAGTGAGAGTCCACTACTTGTACTATTAGTCGCTAGGCCTAAGTCGCTAGCTCCAAAGCGTAACTCGCTACAAAATTGCAAAGCAAGTCGCTACTAAGAAACAACTCCGTAGGTCAAGTCGCTAGCATGAAAAACAACATAAACATCACTTTTCAGTCCAAAAACAACCCAACCAAGATGATTCAAGCTTACCAAATGAAAACCAAAACACTTGTGATGATTCTAAACATAAAAGTACTAACAAAATCAAGCTTTAACACAAGAAATCAACCAAATGATGCACAAACCACTAAACTTTTTCAAACTCAAAAACCACCTAAAAACCACTAGAAATCCAAAGATGTGCAAGATATGATCTAACCATGGCTCTTGATACCAATTGTAGGATATTGGATTTCACATACACATCATAACACAATCATACATAGGCGTATAGGAGATGAGTTTTAGAGAGAGAAAGTTAGAGGTTTAGGGAACTTTAGTGAGAGAAAGAAAAATCTTATTATGAGCTCCAACTCTCTACCTTGGAAGGTAGAGAGTATTTATAGTCTTACAATAAAACGCCACACAACGGGCTGTGGATCAGGCATACAGTGGGTAAAGACCGTCCCTCCTCCACGGTGTTGCTTAACTAAATACTACTTAGCTTAAAGAACTATGACTACTGAGCTTTCTAACGATTACATATACTAGAGGTGACCGACTCTTTAATACCGGAATTTCTAATTCTAACGGTCCCACTTTGAAGGCTGAATACGATGAGGCGAAATGCATTTGCAAGCAGAGTACTCCTTCCTTCTTGAGGCAACCAAAGATCCAATGGCACCCTCAAGACCTCCTCTCCAAGAAACCTCGAAGTTGAAGCCTACCACTCCAACCAAGAAGACCATGTCTACTAAGCCGGTCTCGGTGCAACCCTCCTCCACTCCATCTCCGAAGAAACAAGAATGAAGGTGCTTTCTGTTAGCGATAATTTGGTTCAAAGGGTGGCATGTACCCTAAGACAATTTACTTTATGTGACAATGTGTGTCTTGTTCTTAAACAATTTAAATGCTTGTGATGTGTGGCCATGGGCCAAGAACAATTGACCTGGAGCCTAGGCTCCTTATGCATATATAAGGAAGTAGCCCATATTTTGAATGCGATGGTGTAGAGGACATACCTCTACATACTTATGTTATGTTTGTTTAGTTAACTACTCGTACGCCATTTTCCGACAACTTAAATTTTACAACCTAAGGTTAAACAACCTCATTGTGTGTAAATTGCAACACCAAGAATATAATGACCAACTTGGCCATTGACGGAGGTCGCGACCACTCTCTCAAATCCTTTACATAGCATGGCTTTGTAAAAAGTAAATTTTCTACAAGCGCAAAAACTACTAGGAGAGTTAATGTGAATGTTTAAGTTGGCTTTAAGCGATAAGGCGTGTGTTACACCCCGAGCCATTCGACATTGAAACTCATTAACGACTTGGTGAACAAATCTTTGTGTTTAAGAAAGCGAAGCAAGAGATTTGTAGGAAATGTCTTATTTATCATTGAATTGGTAGAGGATTACATCATTTTGAAATGAAAACTAAGACAACTACCAATAATGTGTGCTTTCCTTGAGAAGCTTTTAATTACAAGAAAAAGTTAAAGTACTTCTTAAACATAGAACTTTCGAAGGTTCGTACCATTTCATGTCTGTCGATCATTTCGCCGAGAAGAGTGGCGGTTGTAGGCTCCATTAGTGAGCCTCGGCTACCATGTAGGGTCCTTCCCAAGTTGGTCCCGCTTTCCACGATACTACGCTTTGCTTGCTTTGTTGAGCGCAACACATATTCTCGAGCTTGAAAGTGGAAGGTTTGACCTTTGTTATAGTAGCCTTCAATCTTGTGTTTGTGTATTGCTTCGGATGGAGGCTATTTCCTTCTTTCTTCTAGTAGATCAAGGTTTTCCCCGATCCTTTCATCATTTGGGAGGCATCATACATTGCCACGCTCGTGTGTACAACCGATTCAGAAGGATGACCGCTTACATTCGTATGTGAGGCTAAAGGAGTTTCTCCGTTGCTTGACTTAGGATCGTCCTATGAGCCCACAGGACTTGAGGGCTCGTCCACCTATCCATGATGAGTTCGCCCTAGCCTTTTTCGATCCCTTTAACGATGTCTCTGTTTGTAACTTCCACTTGTCCATTACCTTGCGGGTGATAGCAGATGTCGAGGATTGCTTTATGTTGAGCCTTGTGAGTCGTAGAAGACTCCTTGACAAGCGCTTCCCGTTGTCGGATATGATGATGTGGGGCACTCCGAATCTACACAATGTGCCCGCACAAACTTCTCAATCTGTCTCCTTACACAAAGGCTGGGGTTTCGCTTCCACCCACTTAGTGAATTAATCAATCGCTACGGTGAAGAACTTGACTCCTCGGGTGCTATGGTCATAGGTCCTACAATATCAATGCCCCATCGAGAGAAGGGCCATGCGGATGTCACACTTGTCATGTCTTGCTTTGGCATCTTTGGAAAGTTTGAGTGTATCGACAAGCTTCGCACTTGAGAATGATTTCAAGGCGTCCACGTGCATCAAGGCCAATAGTAACCCAACTTCATTATCTTGAGACAAGCGGCGGGGTCTGCATGAAGGCTGGGATCCTTCGTGAACTTCGGAGATGATGCTCGAAGCTTGCTTGGGACCACACATTGTAACCAAGGTGACAAAATGACTTCTATATAGGGTTTCCCCTATTAGCGGTATTCGGGGACTTAACCCAAACCTTCCTTGCAAGCTTGGGATCTTGGGGAGAAGACCACTTATCAAATATTCCTTATGGGAGTCATCCATGTCTCTCCTTAACCGTGAATCACATACGCAACTTCTTTGAGAACAATGGATCTTCGGGAAGGACTTCACGAGCACTTCCTTAGTGAGATGGCGAAGGCCATTTAAGCTAGCTTGCTTGTCGTCTGCCTTTTTATTACGGTTCCTACGGACATCTTTGGATGGTGTAGGAGTCAAAGTTTTCTAGCATCTCTTCGTTTCTCCAAATCTTGTTTGATGACGGTTGCTGCCTTACGTAGGAACACATCACTTGGTTTCGCGACAGTTGGGGTCTCGACAACAATGTGAGCTTTGACCTCCATATCTTTGGCTAGTCGGAGTCCGCTATGACGCTCAGTATTCCGCCGTTATTTGTGGCTTGAACTCAAACCGGAGCATATGTATGCTCCTTTCCTTCGGGGTGAACAACATTAGACTGCTCGGGAGCCGTCGGGCCGGATGCTCCGTGCAGTATAAAGCTTCCATTCGACTGTGCTTGAGAAAGGTTAGTTTTGGTTTCTTCCTTTTCTATATCCGGCTCGAAGGTATTTACGCCAAAAGTCGCAAGAATTTGCCCTTTGATAGAGTTTAGTCCTTTGAACTCTATTTCATGTTCTCAAGCTCAATAGCCCATTTAGCCGCCTCCCGCATTTTTCGGGTTTTGGCGGGATCTGTTTTAGTGGCTTATCGGTTAAGGCATGGCGGATGGGCACGGAAATAGCGTCGAGTCTCACTTGCTTGCGTAAATTAAGGCGGTATTAACTTCTCCAAGGTTGGATAGTTGATCTACGATCCTTGTAGGACCCTACTAACAAAGTAAATGGGGATGCAATAAGCTTGTCTCGTTCGCCATAAGGGCTGCGCTAACACTCTCGTGAGGATGCCAAGTACATGAACAACACTTCGCCTTTGATTGGGGTGTGAGCGTTGGAAGGATTTCGATGAACTCCTTCATCTTACGAAAGGCCGCTTGAGCGTCTGGCTCCATTGAAAAGTTTTCTTGTCTGCACATCCTTTGGTGTTTTGAAGAATGGTAGGGACGTGTCGACTCTTTTGATAGAAACCGACTTAAAGTTGCCGACTTCCCATTCAGGCTCTGCATATTTTAGACACTTAGGGCTTGGAGATCGGAAATAGCTTTGACCTTAGAGGATTAGCCTTTATCCCCAGCTTAGTGATCAAATGTCCTAAAATTGTCCTCTTCGACCCGAAGGAGCATTTCTTAGGGTTGACTTCATGTTAATAGCCCGGAGGCGATCGAATGTTTCATGTACATCAAGGAGTAGGTCCTCCTCGGTCTTGCTCTTGATAACCATGTCATCAACGTAGGCCTCTAGATTTACGCCTATCTGTTTGTTGAAGGCTTTATCTACGAGGCGTTGGTAAGTAGCCCTGCGTTCTTCAAACCGAAGGGCATCTTTACGTAACGATGAACACTTTTACTTGTGTAAAAGGCTGTCTTTTCCTCGTCCTCCATTGCCATCGGATCGATGATACCCTTTATAGGCATCTAAGAGCATTTAACGGAAACGCCAAGTTCCACCCGATCAATTTACGGTAGGGGTAGCAATCCTTGGGGATGCTTTGTTGATGTCGATGAAATCCGCACACATCGCCACCCTCAGTCGCTCTTTTACCGAAGAGCGGGTTGGCCACCCAAGTTTGGTATTTGACTTCCCTCGGGATGCACTTGTGTAAGTTCGTCAACTTCTTTGCGGGCAGCTGACGTTTCTCTGGGGCAAGGCTTCTCCTTTTTGCTTTATTGGTTCAATGTGCTTGTACTCATTGAGTTTGTGCTCCGTCCGAAGGATTGTCCATCTATCGACAATGTTCTTGGAACCCTGTCATGTCGAATATTTCCAAGCAAAATATCAAGGTTAGTACGTGTGACTCGGTGAGCTTCGCCTTGAAATTGGCAGGAGTTGCTTTCCTACTACCCATGCGCTCGGGGTAGCTAGGGTTTCGACAACTCGCTCTTACGCATCACATGCTGACTAAGGATTGCCATCGGGCTCCTCGATTCTTCTCGATCTTTTGACACCATATACACCCTTATCCGTTCCATAGCTAGAATGAGCAGTTCCTACTCAGAAGGGTTTGGAACTTAATAGCGACATGTATGGTAGAGACAACAATTCCCATTTTTGCATAATTGTTCTCCTATTAACAAATTATAAGGAGAATCGACCTTACGATGGCGAAAATGAGTGTCTCAGAGTGCGGGATAAGGGGCCTTCGCTATGGTGATTTCCAGCAGTACTTCTCCCGGGGGCCATGAGTGTTCGCGAGAGAATCCTACTAGCGGTGCCTTTGAGTCCACCTACGTTAGCGTATAGATGACTTGAGCTTTAGGAAATAATGCTCATAGATGATTTCATGAAGCTTCCGCAATCCATATACGCTCGGTTTACTTCCTGTTTGAGATTTGTGCCTTGATGATCAGGATCGATCAAGGTGTCGCCCAATATGTAAGGAAGGTTATTTCCCTACGCTTCCCGGCTCCCTTACCTTCCTTCCTTTTCAAGGTGGTATCATATGCATGTACCATCGATGTCGAGCTTCTGGCGTGGTTTCCTTCTTGTTCCCTTCCATTCTCCCGGTGAGTGTCGGAGAACTTGTCCTTTCCCTTTTGATGCCTTTGACGGATGTGCTAGCTTGTCCGGACCGTCTGCCTCTTGATCACCTTCTTTAGTTCCATGGGTTGTTAGTGTCATGTCCATGATCCTCGTGGAAATGGCAATACTTGGACATGTCTCTGGTCTTGCCTCGTGTTATCATCAGGGTGGGGATCGAAGGACTTAGCGGCCTTCTCGGTGGCTAGGATCTCTCGAGGAGATTTAACCAAGTTTGCCAGTCCATGGTTCGAGCCTCTGTTGTGGGGGTGAAGCGATCTACATTCTTCTTCTTGTTTTGGATCCTTCCGGGAGGATCCCTACAGAAATTTTTAGGATGCTTCCCTTTGCTCTATTAGAGCCCGTTTCTTCGCTACCTCCTTAGACTCGATCCGGTGTAAGCCTTCTCTATCAAGGCCTTGTAGGTGTTGGGAAGATCGGTGAGCAGGAACTCCATGCTTGGTCGAAGGCCATGCACAAAACCGAGAGATTCTCGATCTTCGTGTAAACCTAGAATGCGCAAAGTTTCATCGGTGTGCACAGTAACGAAGGCCCTCGTGCTTTCATTTGTCCCTTTGTTTGATGGTGTGCGGTCGGGTGAGTTTGGTGTACTTCTGGCGGCTAAAGTGTAGCAGGAACTTAGCCTTGAGATCATCTAGACTCACGATGCTCCTGACTTACGCCCGTTCCACCATATTCTCGCGGAGTCTCGGCGTGTAAGTGAACATATGGCATGCTACGGGCATGACCCACTTTTGCATTTTATAGCGCCTTGAATAAGTGGAGAAAGTTATCGGGATCACCTTTCCCATCGTAGGTGCCTATGAGTGAGGCATCTTTCTGGCCGTCGGGGTGAGGGGTGATCCTCGATCCACTTCACGAAGGTGTGCAAGCTCGGAGGCTTCGGCACCATAAGGGTTGTATGGAGGTGGATAAGCAGTGTAGGGTTATCACGGATTAGGAAATGGCGTGTATAGGTAGGGTAGCGATGTGGGGTTGATGCGAAGGTATACCCCATCGATTGTGTGAGGATACATCCATAGGACATTTCTTTGATAATTCGGTTGGGGATTGAACCACTTGGAGGTAAGTATTATGCGTTTGAGCGGTAGGTAGGATTCATTCCGGAGAATGGCAGTTCATGTTGGAGTATGGAGGTGGACCTCCGACACTCGAAACATAAGAGGGAGAATCTTGGAGCCCCGTCCCTTCTCTTCCTAAATGGGCTGCCAGAAGAGGAGGCAGGTTTACCCCTCCGTTTCCTGGTGGGTTGCTTCCTCCGTTGGAGTTCTCGCTCCTCCTTTCACCATGCATTCTCTCCCTTCTTCCCGGATTTCCTCCGAGTACTTCTTCAAAAGCCACCGTCCTTCCATTTGACCTTCTAACGAAGGAGAACCATTCAGGCCGGCGTCCTCTGCCCATAGGTTGAGGTCAGTCCTCTGTTTCAATCTCCTCGTCATACTCCTCATTGGAGTATTCCAACCCCTAGTATTTCCGTGTTGCGAACTTGTCTCTTGTGAGCCCCGAGCAAAGAATCTAAGGCTTCAAAGTTTGCCTCTGAAGGCGGGGCGATGTCTGGAAGAGGGTTAGCGGATGTGGGCGTGATGCATGGGAGTAGTTTCCAAGCGAGATCGTGTGGTGAAGGTTGAGGCTGTTATGGGGCGAGGTTATCGGTGTTAGTTGTGGTGAGTGGAACAGAGTAGAAAACACGGTGGGCGAATCTTCTCTTCTGGTTCCATGCCGGAAAAGTAGTGTAGTTGGTTGGGGTATTAGGGCCGGGTGATTACGGGACTAATAGTTGTGATCCACGGATGGCGCCCCGATTGTGCAAAGATTGCACTACGAGGATTCGATGAGGATCAAAGTAATGAGGGTGTATGTTCCGCCAAGACTTGCAGTAACACGAGAATAAGAAATATGAAACACTACGTTAAGTGATTACGCGAGGTTGGACCTGCGAACCACCTCCGGCGTGAGTAAGTATGAGTTATGGTTATGTAAGTGTGTATAAGTAAAGAGATGAGTGTGAAATGAGCATACCATAAACCATTGTCCGTCAACCTATTTATAGTGGAAGAAATACGATTAGAGCACTCTTTGCATGAATATCGGAGAGGATATTGGTTTCACATACACATCATAACCATCAAACAAGTGGGCGTATAAAGATGAGTTCTAGAGAGAAAGTTAGAGGTTTAGGGAACTTTAGTGAGAAAAAAAATCTTATTATGAGCTCAACTCTCTACCTTGGAAGGTAGAGTATTTATAGTCTTACAATAAAGCGCCACTGACAGAAAGTGTGGATCGAGGCATACGGTGGGTAAAGACCGTCAGTCCTCCACGGTGTTACTTAACTAAATACTACTTAACTTAAAATAACTACGACTACGAGCTTTCTAACGATTACATATACTTGAGGTGACCGACTCTTTAATACACGGAATTTCTAATTCTAACAATCTCCCCAAGGAGGTCACCTCAATCATGTACTAAAATTACATTGAATACAAGCAGATATTACATTAAAAATTGTTCTTGCATTCTTGATGTAGTACTTTGCTCGAAGCTCGTAGTCATTGATTCTTCTCATTGCATGTTTGGTTAATCCAGTGGAGGTCTTTTCTTGATCCACGTGATAATAATTTTGAGCCGACTTTTGAGATCATCGGCTATCAAAAATCTACGAGACATCCATTGTGGTGTTGGAATTATGTGATGTTGTGACATTCGGACCGACATGCTCACATTACGGATCATGATATCTTCTCATCGAGTAGCGGAAGCTTTCGTTGATTCATGATATTGGCGGCGTAGCGAAGCATGGAGTGAAAATATCGAGTCATTGATGCACTTATCATGATTTCTTTTGAGATGAATGTATTGTGTGAGCATGCGGCTATGGATTGACCGCTTCATTACGATCATTTGCAAGCGTCGGATGTACACTGCATACAGCGATTAGCAATAAAGCGCACGAAAGTGTCTTTGATCACTTTCGTTGAATTGAGGTACACGGCCCGCGGTTCCCGTTGATCGATTACAAATCTTGCTGTGATCGGTATAATTCGAAGAATTTCCTTGACGGGGTTTCGCGTTTGCTCTATTTGTTCTCAAACGGAACATCTCAAAGAAGACAACACGGGTGAGTGAACCGGTAATTTAAGTCCAGCGATTGATGAAAAGAGATTTGAAAAACAATCGTGTATTGCTCGATAGAAATTGTTTTGCAATACAACGAAGGTTTATTGAAAATCAATTATCAATCATAAAACACCTTTTGATTTGAAAAATTAGTACGGTCGATGTGCTAAAGAAAAGAGTTTTTAAGCACAAAGACCGGTTTTCAAAGGTATCCGTCAATCCATAACTGAACGGGATTGATTCAAGAGATTGAATCGCCCCATTGTTTCATTCGGTTGTCACATGGTTGATCTATATAATAGATCTCACATGCCACCTACCGAGGAGCTTGTTTGATGTTGGCTCGAAGGTTTTCCATCTTCATTGTGAATATGTTCACATATCACTCGGATGTTACAGCAAAACCACAAGGATAATCGTGGGACTCAAGATATAATCTCTCTTTCCACATTGTGTGAAGCAGAGAGTCTTCATTGAAAGTGTCCTAATGAGATTTATTGATGATCTCGTGGCTCTAGACTCAATTTGTGCATATTTGGATCTGTGCGGAGACTAGGGAGAGGTCTCCTTCTTGATATCAACAATCTCTAAGAAAGTCGATAGATAATGTCGGTTCCCGTGAGAATGAAACAAGCCCTTTTAAGAGGAACTTGAGTGGTTTGGAAAGTTGAAGTGCGGTCGTCCTTTGGGTCCATGGCGTCTTGTCTTCAATACCGATGTTACCATCGGTAGCATATGAATTGAACCGGTTTACGCCCTAAGGTTGAATAAATGGAGGGCTATTTGTTTCACCCTTTTCTCATTCAATTCTTTTAATTCTTCAACCCCTTGATGCTTACCAAGACTTCATAGCTAGAACCTTGTTGGGTTTATTCGATACTAGCTCGGTCTCGATCCGCACTCTTCCCTTATCTCATTTTCTCCTTTTATCATCATACCTAAGAACTCTACACTAACTAGTGGATAGTCCACAGGTAGATCCCTCCGGTTACGGCGGATCATGGGAACAAATACCTAACCTTATCATCCTTATATCACCGTACATAAAGTAAAGTTGGTCGGTCTATTTGGTATTGTTCATACGCCATATGGAATCAATTGAAAACCATTTGAAAATCAATTCGGATACTTGTGATATATTATCAAAGCATTTTGTACACGAATTGTTTTGATATTTTTAGAACGAGAACTCCCCTCAACATGTGCATCAAGTGTTTGAAAATGTTTTGCACACGGAGGCAAGAGAAAGAATTAACTTCTTTGATTACCATTTTCTAAAGATATCAACATCACTTCCCATCAAATCAAGTAGATAGAGCATTTTGGGGAAGGATGAGGTTTTCATGATTTTGCTCCCCTCGATATGTGCCTCGAGGTTTGAAAAGAGTTTTGCACATACTAGAGGGAACTGCACATTGAGATAAATGATCACGTTTCAAGTCATAGGTTTAAGATAGATGCTCCCCTCAACATGTGCATGGAAAATTTGAAATCGTTTGTCACATGTGGGAAGGATAACATGTACATCCTTATAAAACCATTTACCAAATTATCGGTTTAAATCAATTTAAATCACAAATTCTCCCCGATCACAATTATCAAATCATTTGAGATTTGTGATCTCTTATAATTAAATTGATTTTGAAAGCTTTAAGGAGAATTGTGACTTGATTATGAAAGCGTTTTAAGCGATAAGGATCGGATTTTAAGACTTTAAACTCCATTGATAAAACATGCATGTATATCTTTTGAAAACAATTTAATGCCAAATAACTTTTTAATTTAATTGAAATCATTCTCCCCTCAATCAATGACATAGGTTGTTGATTGAGAGATTGATATTTTGACAAATAAGTCAGATGATTATCAAAAATAGAGGCGAGTTATTTTTCAAAGCGATTAATTTTCAATGAGATAAATGTTTATAGAATCGAGCATGGAATTTTGAAAACATGATAAAGCATGGCTCTGTTCTTTCTTTGAAAAGCGGAGTTCTTGCTGAAATGACAATAAACCATTTTTCTCTTTCTTTATTCCAAATTTTTTTTTTTTTTTTTTTTTTTTTTTTTTTAAAATTCGAACAACATCTAAAGTCCGTGTCATTCTTTGAATGACAACATCAAAACCGTAGATATTATCGAATCGAGAGAAACAAGACAAAATGACAATATTTTTGAAGATTTTTGAATTTTCAAATTTTATGGATTTTGAAAGTTTTATATTTTCTATTTATTTTTTGTTTTATAATTTTGTATTTTTTTCGAATAGATATATCAAGAGATAGATGAAGATAGACCTTTACTCCTCGTCTTCCTCACGAAGGCGTTTGAGTGTTTACGGTTGAAGGCTTTTCATGCCCGATCGTGGAAGAATAAACTCAAGCGTTCTCTTGGAAGAGCTTTGGTGAAGATGTACGCTAGCGGTATTGGTCCTCACAAAATAGAGTTCCACTACACCTTTTCCACTTGTTCCACGATGAAATGATGTCGAATGTCGATATGCTTTGCTCTTGAGTGTTGAACATTGTTGCATGAGAGAGCAATAGCACTTTATTATCACGATGCGGAGGATTTTGTTGAATTCAAAGCCATAGTCGGATAATTGAGATCTCATCCATAAGATTTGAGCACAACAGGATGACATGGCTATGTATTCGACCTCTGTAGAGAAATAAGTACTCATTTGCTTCTTTGAAGACCGACTCACAAGCTTATCACCCAAAAGCGAGCACCTCGGATGTACTTGACGAGTATCTTGACACCTGCATGATCGGCATCTGCATAGGTACATTAGTGACATACCGGTGTCCTTGGTGCAAAGACCCATATTGATGGTTCCTTGGAGATACCGAAAGACCCTTTTAACCGCTTCAAGGTGCTTTTTAGTAGGCAGCACGGTATCTAGCACACATGCAAGCAACGAACAAGATGTACGGTCTACTAGCGTGAGGTACATCGGGGATCAATCATACTACGATATTTCGTTTGGTCAATCATGATCCACAGAGTGGTCCTCATCTAGTTTGGTTCGATCAATCATGGGGGTGTCAACGAGGTCACTTGAATCAAATCAAATTTCTTTAAGATCTACATTGCATATTTAGATTGATTTATGAAAATGCCTCGGGACTTTGTGAAATTTGTAATCCCAAGAAAAATGACATTTGTCCCATCATTGACATTTGAAATTTTGAACTCATTTCATTAGAAAAGCGATCACATTCCATTGGGTGCATCGAGGCAAAAATAATATCATCAACATAAATTTGAACATGAATTAAATGTTTGCACGACTTCACGGTGAACAATGTTGGATCAAGCTGCTCCTTTGCTAAATCCGGTTGATAGAAGAAACTTTGTGATGTATCATACCATGCCCTTGGAGCTTGCTTTAAACCGTAAAGGGCCTTCTTCAAGCGATAAGCGTGAGTAGGATGCTCTTGATTTACAAATCCTTGGGTTGGTGGCGTGAGCGACTTCTTTAAGGTCTCCGTTCGAAATGCCGTCTTCGCATCCATCGATGAACTACCATGTTCTTACTAGCAACATTAGCGGAAAGATTACGATTGCCTCGATTCGAACAAGCTGGAGCAAAAGATTCTTCAAAGTCAATACCCTCCTCTTGGCGGTATCCTTTAGCAACTAATCGAGCCTTGTTCTTGATACATCACCATGCTCATCTAGTTTCACTTTGAAGATCCATTTTAGAGCAATAATCATGGCACATTACGGGGCGGTACTAACTCCCGTACATCAAGTCGATCAAACTCATGAATTTCATCTTGCATAGCATTGAACCCGTTGTCTTCGTTCATGGCGGTTTAACATCCTTTGGTTCGATCTTTGAGAGTGCGGAGTTGAAGAAACACCATAGGGCATCGGTTGCAAGTTGTTTCCGTGTTGATACGGGACGAGAGGATTTCCAATGATGTTGTCTAATGGATGATCGTGAGTCCATTTTACGAGGTGTTCATGTGGTAGTTGTTGAGGGGTGAAGTAGCGAGTCGATGTCTCACGAAGAAGATGGTTACGAAGAAGATTCGAGGAGCAAATATGTTTTCGAATGGAGCATCTTGGGAGTAGCAAAGGGATTAACTTCATCATTGATGCGAAACATTTCCATGATGTACATTTGAAGAATGATGAATTGTTGATGAGGCGAAGGATCGTGACGCTTCTTGACTTAAAGATATTGAGGCGAGGATTGCCTTCATTCACGGGAATATGGCGACCTCTGTTGTAGGAATCAACACCTCATTAGTACTTGGATCATAAAGTTCATCAAACATAGGATCAAACAATTTCTTTAAATCATCTTGGATGGAGGTACATATGGAGTTTCTTGAGAAGAGTTTGGAACAAGGGATGAACCAATGGGATTGTTTTGAAGTGTGGGTCAGGCTGGATTGTCCGGGAGCCATTTGACGGTCGACTCATCAAGCGTAACGTGAATTGTTTCCATGATATTTTGGGTTCTTTTGTTGTAGATTCGGTATCCCTTTTGTTTGGAGCATACCTACAAATACTCAATATGCCTTTAGCTCTAAGTTTGCCTAAGTCTTGTCCTCATTAGTTGGATAACACAATGCACCAAACACACGAAGGAAAGAGATTAGGTTTTACATTGTGGACAAGTTCATATGGAGTTTTCCATGAGCAGTGTGAATCGAGGAGCGATTTTGTGTGTAGCATGCGGTGGCAATAGCTTGACCCGGAGAAACATTGGAACCTTTGAGTAAATCGGCATTGTTCTAGCGGCTTCTACAAGAGTTCGATTTAGTCTTTCAACTACACCGTTTTGTTGAGGAGTTCGTGGAACACTTCTTTGATGGTGATTCAACGCTTTCATAAAATTCACTGAGTTGTTTGTTGACAAACTCGGTTCCATTATCTGTTCTTATTATTACATTTGTTTTGTTAAGTCGAACTGCAATTTGTTTGATGAGTTTGATGATGATATCGGGAGTTTCATCCTTTGTCCTTAAGAACTTGACCCGGTGAATCTAGGTAATCATCAACCACAACTAACACATATTTCTTCCCAAATATATTACGCACCCTCATTGGTCACATAAATCCATATGAATCATATGAAGAACTTACGTGACGAGTTAGTAGGTTTGGGTTTATGGGCATACTTCTTGCTTTTTCCCAATTGACATCTTGAACAAAGATGATCCTTTTCATACTTGAGTCTAGGTAAACCTACAACTAAGTCCTTTACGGAGAGATCATTGATGGTACGAAGTTCAAGTGATTGAGGCAGCGATGCCATAACCATGACTTTGTTTTAGAGGCCTTTGACGATAAGCAAATTGGAAGACTTCATCATATCTTCGATAGATATGGTGTATAGATTTGAACCACGTGAACCTCTTAAAGTTCCTTACCATCAAGTTCTCTAACGAAGCGGTATGTTTTACGAAGGCTACTTCTAGATCGAGAATCACGAATTGACCAACAGAGAACAAGTTGTGACCAAGACCTTCTACATAGTAAACCACGGAGATAACACTTTTGCCAACAACATAGTCTCCATAACCCATAATGCACGAAATGATCATTCCGAATCTAAGCGTCCGATGAATTTGCTCACGAAGTTCATGAGCCGTGACCGGTCGCATGATCATATGCTTGGAGCGACTGAGTCCGGTACCACGAGCGATTTGAGCGATCTGCGGTTGAACACGAGACAAGAGTGGATAAGCTGGATAATTGGGATCCCATGCAAGAATGGGTTCCATTTGGTTAGTAACAATGGTTGGAACACCCGCATCGAAAAAAAGCATTCATATCGAAATTAAACCTTTGGAATCATTGTGAATTGATGCGGTACTAGTGTACGTATTAGCCACATTCACGGTGTGCTCACTTCTTAAGGAATAGTTCTACCGGTGGCATCCATTTTCTAGTGGGCATTGTCGATTATTCTTATGACCAGCGGTATCAATAATAGCCTATCTTACTAAATGTTCTTCTGTGGGTTTCCTTTGTTTTCTAACTTTCTTTCGTTTTGCCTTTTTGCCTTTTTAGCATTATTGACATTAGCTGGACAATTAACATCATTAGGCAAAACATTAACACCACATTCATGATTAGAAGCGAATTCAAGCGGACATCGGTACAAGGTTTGCAAATAGTATCGAATTGAATTAATTACGATGCGCCTATGGCTAATACTAGAATCAACACGATTCGTTTTATTCGATTCAAGCTTAAAGTTCCTAGATTGTTCTTCTACTCTTTTCGGTGCACATTCTTAGCTTGCGAGGTCCTATCATTCCTTGTATTGTCTTGAGACTTTGACATGCTCCCTTTAATGTCATGATTACTCTGTAGAGGAATGGGAACATTAGTGGGTTTACAACTCTTTGCATCACTGTTTAGATGTCTTTGGGATCGAACTACATGCGAGCACACTAAGGTTCACTTTCTTAAAACTAGAAGTCTTTGGGATTTGTACTCCTAGAAGGCACACTTGAGTTCTCTTTCATAGCATTAGCGGATCTGAAATCGAACTACTTAAAGGCACACTAAGGTTCACATTCAAGACATTGGGCATCGAATGAATATCATACTTGGCAATAGGCATCGAACATGGAATCAAAGGATTAACTCTCTCACCTAAGGACTTTGGGCATATTGTGATCAAGCATTCTAGGATTTCTTGAGATCGTTTGGCATATAGGCATGCATGTCCAATTGCATTATCATGAGGTTTCTCTAACTTATCCTCTTCAACAATCTCACGAGACATTCTAGGCAATCCTTAAGGGATGAGAAGTATGTTTGAACAACAAGTTTGTTGTTCACGAGATGAGGAGGACATATTTCACAGACAAAGCATATTTATTACAAAGTGAACCTTTGATACACCATTCTCCCCATTGGTCATTGGCATTTTCCTTTTACGACTCTTGATTCTCAATTTCCTTTTGCAATGAAGCTATTTGTTCGTTATTTTTATTCTGAGTGACCTTTATTGATTCAAATAACTCATTGAAATGACGTTTAACCTTTTCATTTTCTTCTAGAAAACTTTCGTTTTCCTTTTGTAATGCATTTACTAGGTTTTGAAGATGAAGCGTTTGAGAATTACGAGAATCTAAAGGAGGAGGCATTTGGGAGCTGTCATATTGTTCGTTTGACCCTTTAATTGAGAGATTTGGGCTTTCAACTTTACGATCGTGTTGCTTGAGCTTGAATCATTCATCACGTTTGTTAATTTGAAAAGCGCATCAAACTACGGAGCATCGAGGATGTCTTGATATTTGAAGTTTTGACATTTTCTTTAAGATGTTGATATTTTAGTTGTAAATTAAAATGCTCAACTTCTAGTTTAGAAAAATGTTTAACCAAATTGTCGTGATCATCGGTTCAATTTTCTCGTTTAGTTCGAATTAGTTTTTCAAGCTCAATGACACGATCATGGGAGACTTTCGAGGCAACCGATAATTCATGAAATTTGGAAGCATTAATGGAACAATTTGTAGCGATGAAAACACATCTTGAGCAATACATTGAAATCGGGTTCTCATTTAGTGTATGCAAGTTCTTCCTCTCAATCTCATTATATTTTAGTGCTCGCTCATAGTCACTAACTTCAACTATCATTGCATCAAATTCCTTTTCCATTCCTTAATATCGGTTTCTATCCCTTTTAAGACTCTCAAAGTGATCTTTTAGAAGTTTAAAGAAAGGCATGACCTCGGTTAAATAACATTCTTTCATTTGCTCAAAACCCTTTCTCCTTCCGTTATACGATTGGGTGTGATCCTTTTCTTGCAAGTTTTCTCAAAATCAACAAATAGTTGAAATATAACATATTGGCTAATTAAGGTCTTGCTTTTAGTGGCAATTGTTCTAGGAACAAGATGCATTGGTGTATTAGGAGGATACACAGTCGCTCTAGGCATTTTCAAAGGGAGGTTTGTTTCAACAATATTTTCGACTTTACGCTTATCTAAATCCATTTTCGAGAAAACTTGTTGGGAGTCAACAATGTCGAGGCTTAAACATGTTCAAGGAAATCCAGTTTTCCTTCTTGTAATCATGGGGTGTGATCTTTATTTTCTTCTCTCTACATTTAGGATCATCTAATTTCTTGTTCATCTTTTCCTAGTGACTTCATCGATTTCTTATCTTCCTCGGTGCACTCAGCGCAACTAGGTTTTGTCTAGGTTTAAGGATTTCATTGCCATCATAAAGAACCTTATGAGCATTTCTAGCCCTTTTAATGACCTCTGGATTTGGTTCCTTAACAAGGGAATGCTATGCTTATCGCTTAAGACCCATGCTTAGTGATCATGTGAGCGATCGAATGGTGTTCCTTGTATGTACAACTTGTTTTCAAGTTTGTTTTCAAAGTTTTGATTAGAAAAATCTTTCAAGAGTTTTGATTCCTTTGCATTAAATTCTTGCTTAAGCATTTTCACATTTTCTTGAAGTTCTTGTTTTTGCTTAGCGGTTTTAGAAAGCTTTTCTTGCAAGGAATTTAACTCTTGTTTAATACTTCTTCTCGAAAATTACTTTTCTAATGATTATGCGCACTTGGTCATCCATTTCACTGCTCACGAGTGGTCAACTCAAATTTTGCACGTTGTTCATAAATAGCAACACGTTCTTTATAGGCATTTAGTTGAAATTACGGACTCATCGAGGGGCGCAGGCGGTGTATTCATCAAAAATATAGTCATTGTTGTTGCGGAGATGCATCACTTGGTACAACTTCACTTTCACTTTGTTTCACATATTGATCATATGGGACAACATTGATATTACCCATATTTTCAATATTTGATTCAATAGTTTTGATTGATAGTACTTTGTCATGCATCTTTTGCACATCGACATCATCGTATAGTTTTAGTACCTCGAGATGAGTTTGTCTTTGGATGGGCCAGCTTGTGGTGAAGAGGAGACCTTGGGAGAAACCATTGGAGAAATGCTAGCCATAAAGATTGTGTGTGCGATGGGTCCATCATCCGCATCAGTCGTATGCATCACAATCGGCGACTTGAAAGGCATTCGATGATTGTGACCTATCTCACGAATAATTTGCTCATCCACATCGCATCATAGGTCTTGGCATTGCCTCGACTAGAAACAACAATTCCTCTTCATCAAAGCGGCACCATTATCACGAGCTTGTACAAGCGACATCTTATCTACGAAGTATGTCGGCGATACATGGGCGCTTTGGAGATGTGCGGTTCCTTGCAATGTGTCCTCACCACCACGGTTATAACATTTGATCGGCTTAGCTTGACCTTGATTACCATTCCTTCCTCGATTACGATTACCAACATAACCTCTACCGGCTCCACCTCTTCCACGATCATCTTGTCTTTCTGGCTGGTTGCACCGCGATCCTCCATCTTTAACGATAGCTTGATTGTGTGGGTTAGATCTTTGTTACGAGGTTGTTATTGGTTTGTGGGAGAGAATTCATGTTTTGACTAATCGGAAGAGCTAGTTGATTAATGAAGTTACCAGCGTGTGCATCGGCATCGACTTGTTTGAACATAGGATCGGGAATTAGTTTGTGATTACCATTTCCATGGGTATGACTTGTGAGGCTTTGGTTGTGATTCCGATGTTTGAGTAGAAAGCGGTTGAGTCATTAGGCGAGCTTGTCTCTCCACTGGTTGGTTTTGAGCGATTAAGAACCATTTTTCAAACATAGCATGTCTCTCATTACGAAGGAGGAAGGCATAGAGTTGCTCATAGTTTGTATTCTTCAATCCTTTAGTGAGCTTCACGGAGGTGACAAACTTGTGCCATTCGGGATTCATGTTGTTCACAAATTTTGAGTTCGGTGAATGTTAGGCATAGTCATTCGATGTTCCTCATGTCATTCACCAACTTATGAAATCTCACATAGTACTCATAGACACTCTCATCGGTTTCATCTTGAAGTGTTCAAATTAGTCATAGAGTTGTGATTCTCTGTCTTCCATAGTTAATTACGAACACGAGAGAAGCATCTTGACATTATCCCATCGCCTTTGCTTGGTGTTGTGATTGATCGACTTGTAGATGTCTTTAGGAAGACCTTGAAGAACAATGTTAGAAGCCACGATATCGACATCGAATCTCTTTTCTCCTTATCATCAAGCTCATCATACATCTTTAGTGCATCCATTCCGTAAATCGAGTTCCATCTTTGATATCAAGTACATCTCTAGTCGTCTCAACTCGTCGGTCCTTCATCAATGGATTTGAGAATGTTGACACCATTTTCCTTTCAAAGGCGATACAATCGATTCGTTGAGCCCAAGAATCGTAGTCGATTACATCAAGCATGGGTGGGCGAGTATCGAACCGGTGCTTGAACATCCTCGACAGCGATGGAGATGATAGTAGGAGCGTTGGTAGACATGTTAACAGTTATCACGGGTTTTATAACTCTATGATTAAGCGGAAATAGATTCTTTCACGGGTTTTACTAAATCAAGAGAAACCGTAAACAATCACCCAGTCGCTAGAAGATAATGCACCAAGTCGCTAACACCTAATTAGCTACACCCCCAGTCGCTAAAGTCCCAGTCGCTAGACAAATGCAAGTCGCTAAGTAGTAACTCGCTAAGCCTCAGTCGCTAGCAAAATTTTGGCGACAATTAAGCTACTCAGTCGCTAAAGATTCAAGTCGCTAAAGAGCAACTCGCTCTGAGACCAAGTCGCTACCACCAGTCGCTACCCGTGGTGGAGGTCCACTACTTGTCTTTGATAATCGCTAGGTCTAAGTCGCTAGCTCCAAAGCGTAACTCGCTACAAAATTGTGAAGCAAGTCGCTCTGAAGAAAGAGATCCGTATATCAAGTCGCTAGCAAGAAAAACCACATAAACATCACTTTTCAATCCAAAACAACCCAACCAAGATGATTCAAGCTTACCAAATGAAAACCTAAACACTTGTGATGATTCTAAACATAAAAGTACTAACAAAATCAAGCTTTAACACAAGAAATCAACCAAATGATGCACAAACCACTAAACTTTTCAAACTCAAAACCACCTAAAACCACTAGAAATCCAAAGATGTGCGATATGATCTAACCATGGCTCTTGATACCAATTGTAGGATATTGGATTTCACATACACATCAAACCATTAATACAAAGTAGGCGTATAAAGTGAGTTTTAGAGAGAAAGTTAGAGGTTTAGGGAACTTAGTGAGAGAAAGTGAAAGATATTATTATGAGCTCCAACTCTCTACCTTGGGAGGTAGAGAGTATTTATAGTCTTACATAAAGCGCATGGATCACACATGGGTAAAGACCCGTCAGTCCTCCACGGTGTTACTTAACTAAATACTACTTAACTAAAATAACTGGATCGAGGCATACTTGGTGGGTAAAGACACCGTCGATACAAGTCCTCCATCGGTGTTACTTAACTAAATACTACTTAACCTTTATAAATAACTACGACTAAACATGAGCTTTCTCACACCACGATTACATATACTTGTTAAGGTGCCTAAATAAAAATTGTTTCAACGACTCTTTAATACATGAGTCATCGGGAGGGAATTTCTAATTCCTAACCACCTCGTCCCACTAGCGGTCCTCAGTAGTAGGCTAACGAGAATGGGATGTCGGTGCACACCCTAGGCCAACATGCGGTAGAGATAGAATAGATCGGTAAAGTGACACGATGACTCGGTGCTCTGCGCCTGTGATAGAAGGTAAGACAACGGTGCACTAGCCTAATCAAGTGGATCCGGATGCGAGATGCGAGAGTACTCCCGATAATGTACTCCCGTTAGCTATTGTGTTCAGGCCGAATACCCAACATGTCATCCCTATGGTAAGCCAGCTACCAAGCTAGCCTAAAAACATCGCTCTCGGCATTCCCGGTATATAATCCCAACCTCCATCCAAACTCAATGCGACATAGCCCTCAATCTCCACCTAACCTAAATCGGACCCCCGAAACTCAATGTTATCTCGACATGAATTAATATCCATTGTATAAGATGCATGAAATTCATGCACCAACTCGCCATATACGGGCTCACGCATCCTAAATGACCTTTCCCCAGGGGATCGGTGAACTTGTCCTCCTAAAACTATTTGAGAACTCTCTAGCGGATCATGTTCCTCAAGAAACCCCAGTCCACAACAACCCCGAGTCAATAGTTTGGTGAAGCAAATCATTGTATGGCGTGGCAATCTTCCTCGACAAATACTCCCACCCGGCAATTGTGTCACTATATTTTCCTGGCCACTAGAAGACTGTCCCCTAGTTCTCTTCGTTCTTCTGCTCATCTGGAACATAAAATCAAACAGATAGGGAACAAATGAGTAACCTTTCCGATGCTAAGGACGACGTCAGATGGTTACGACGGCGTCACAACACAGACCTGACACCGTCACCCCGACCAAAATTTAAATCCGACCTTTGCGAGGGAAAAACCCAGGTTTTTAACCATAGCCCTTGACCCAAACACCCTTGTTGCAGTAACAATGGTATAATGGCTAGGTGGTTTTGATTCCTAAGCCGTCAAGGCTTCTCACAAGATTAACTCCATATGATAACACTATTATTCGCCTAATCTTAAGCCTTAACAAGATTCATAGGCGATATTTAGCATAGATCAAATCAGTTGGGGTTTTTGGATTGAAAAAGAGGGGAAAACAAAATTGAGCATGAATTAAGACAGTTGAATAGACAAAGATCAATGTATATTACTTACCTTGTGGAGATTGATGTGGCAAAATGATGAATTAGAGGTGGGGAAAACGTGGGTGTGTGGTGTGGGGCGGATAAAAATTGTGTAGGGTAATGAATGAGAAGGATGGGTGTTGTATTAATCCGTCTGAATTGTCTTAGCGACGGCGTCACACATTATGTGCGACGGCGTCATGACCAGTTTTTTTTAATCAGACGTAAAGGGTTGTTAATCCGCCTGGATCAAAAATCTGGTTACTATTTTTGACAAAGATTTTAGTTTCTGTTTTAGGATCAATTTGATTAATCCACCAATAATCACCACTATGGTAAGCAATGCATATGTCAAGTTATCTTTCGATCGTGATCTCAGAAATCCGTAAGTATTGCGAGTGAGGGTTCTTTGTCCCTGGTTTAAAACCGAAAGAACCTTTCCTATCATTGGGAAAGTTGGGAAGTGGCACGTGTACTATTCAATGAACATGTTTCTAGGAACATCACGGAAATGTCGAGACACGAATCAAAGCTAGAATATGGTTCTTTGATGGTTTTGCCCTACTCACGGGAAAGGTTAGGGAATCAATCCAACGTGCTCGTATCGCGTACACCTTTTAAGCTTTTAGGCATATTGTTCTTAGCGATTTCTTCACGGATGTTCAATAAGAAGTTGTCGACAAGTCCTAAGAATGTGTTGTGAGTTTTCCGCATTTGAGCTTGAGGTATTTTATTTCCTTTTCTTGTTTGTGAACAAATGTCAACATTATGTCCTCAATTCATCTTGCCGAGACTTTCTCGGGAGCAAAATTCCTTGACCGCACTTACATGCTCAAAGCGTGGGTGGTTACTCCCATTAACGCATTCACTTGCGCTCCATTTTCTTTATTGCTTGTGCATGAGAGGTGGCCCATTTTACGGAACTATTGGAATTTCCCAACCTTCTTCTTCATATTGAGCCGGGTCCTCGATGACTTCCCAACATGCTTTATCGGTGAGGTCACTTAGCCTTCCTCGTGGCATAATCAATGGTTCGTTGGAAAGAGGTGAAATGATCATAGAAAAGTTGGACTTGGAGCCAAAGATCAATGCCGTGATGAGGACTTTATGAAGTAAGTCCTTAAATCGAGTCCATGCTTCATAGAGAGATTCTCCTTGACGTTGTTCGAACATCAAGATGTCATTCCTAAGTTTAGTGGTTCTCCCGGTGGGAAAAATTGAGCAAGCGAGAGGTAAGATCATCCCAACTTGAGATGGGCCGGGGGAAGTCGCTCAAGCCAATTACTAGCTTGGTCCCGTAGAGAATTGGAAGAGCCGCGGTAGCGTGGTCTCCCGAGTAGTAGCATCAAGGTCGATGGAATCGACAATTTTGAGAAATCCCTCATATCTTGATTTGGATCTTGAACGAAGTCCATGGAATCACATCCATTTTGCACCAACCGGATGGTGTCGGATCGCAGGGCGTAGTTTGGGCTTGGTCGGAAGCTCAATGGTGTTCCTATAGCACGAGTGGCTTGGTCTTGAGTATTCACCAAGAGCACGGGCTCTTGGCGGGTCAATTGGTGGTGGGTTGATGAATGGTGGGTGGTTATCACCTTCCATGATGAAAAGTGATGGGGTTCTGAACAAAGGTCACGAAGAAGGGGATAGACTAAGAGGAAGCTAAAAATGAGAAAAAAATTTACTTGATAGGAATCAAGTAAAGAAACCTAAGCGAGGTGGACTACTAACTAGCTATTCTATTCCCCGTGCGCCAAAACTTGATAATGCTACACGCGTCGTTCGGGGTCAAAGGAACTTCCTTTTGTCGAGCAAGTTTTTCAACACCCTGGCGGTGAACCTAATCGTTGTAGTGTAGTATTAGGGTAAGCCACGGGTATTGATATCGTTCTCTAGGGAATAGGAATGCTAGTGAGAAGTTACTACGCTAAGGTTGTGGTTGAGGAAGATTTGTTTTATCTTTTATATTTTTTAGGAAAGGAAAGGTACGAATCTCGGGGTTTGAATTTGGGAGGTTGGTATTGCTACTTGATTACTCTACTTATCTAATTATCTAATCTAAGGTGTATGTAGTCTATGTCTAATTAATGTGTGCTCGTATGATAGTTTAAAGATGTGTTTACTTAGGTTTTACTACTCCTTAATTATCTCCTATTGGTGGTTGAATTGTCACGTCCTTATTCCTAGTTGCGTTGTGTGTCTAAAGTTGTAGGGTATGCTTTTCTCCTAACTCTTTGAACTTACCAAAGGGTCTCGTCTACAAAACCCACTAGGATAATAAACTCTTACTCTAAGGCACTCTTTGGATGGTTTAGCTTACAACTACTCAAGGAGTCATATTCTAAGGTTCACAAAGATTTAATCAAGCATTAAGTACACAACGAATGACCTATCGCATTACTAGATCATTAACCAACTAAGATAAGAAACAACCAATCAATAATCAATAATTAAGTTTCATATTCCTAAGCAAACACACAAGTAAATTAGCGGGACATGGAAAACATGCAACATACACACAAATAATCAAAGACATAATTGTATTAATGAAGTAAAACACGTATCTTGGTGTAAGATAGGGTTTGGAACCCTAAAATCTTGTACAAGACAGCCTTGGTTCGGTTTAGGTTTTACTCCAAAAGACTACACACTAAATACTAAAAATTCGGATTCTATATATAATATTACACATGCGGCGTCACTTTATGTTTTGTGGCCGCCGTGTCACGCCATCATTAGGGTTTCGTCTTGGCCATGTTAGACTTGCGACGGCGTCACCTTATGCTTGTGGCGTCGTCCTCTTGACTCGGGCCGTGCGGATTACATCTAGGCCGTCCCGAGTGCGACGGCCTACTCTTTTATAACTTGACGTCGTCACTTGAAAATGGGAGTTTTGGCTTACGTCCGTCACAAAATCCTCCGACGGCGTCACACTTAACACGACGCCTTCACCTTATGTTTTCAAAGACTTTGAGTGTTTCGATTCGACTTTGGCCATTTTCTTCAGTATAATCGCGCCTTTTCGTCCAAATAAGTGCCATTCCAGTTTTGCCTTCAAGAGACACGAAAAGTGAAAAGGAGCGATATTAAGCAATAACGGATACAAAAGTGATCAAATAAGGGCTTAAACGACCCTCAAAAGGTACCTTTAAAACCTTATCATAATGTGACCGGCTTTAGTGATGAAGATGATGATGAGTTTTGTCTTAGGTTTAAAATCAATCAAAACGACTACACCATCACCTTAGCCAACTTTGCTCAATTGCTAGGAATTCCCAATCGAGGAACTTGTGTCTACTCGGATAAGTGGTCACTCACCATTCTTGATGCAATCAATGACCGCACTTCTCCCTACCAAACACCTCTAGCAAATAAGGATGTCATCCGTGAGCACATATTTATCCCAAGGGAGATACAACCAGTCACCCGAAAAGGAAAAGAAGTGAACCGAGACCCATATGGAATGGAGCTAAATGAACTTAAGCCCGAATTTAGGAAATGGGAAGAACTACTTAGAGCCAGCGTCATTAGCACCATAGGAAATAGGGATCACATCAATTTTTTCTTTGCCATATGCTCTACAACTTGTCCACATCAACCATTCAATTTAGCCTACTACATTGCTAGGAGAATGATTGATATTCCAACACAAGGATCGGTTGCTCTCCCATACGGGATGCTTCTCACCCGTCTCTATAGATCCTTTGCACCAATTCCACCAAGCCCAAAGGGATGCACCTTCACTATGAGCTCATCCTCACATCTTTGTACCTTTGAGTGATGCACGAGTAGCTAAGACAAAGGCAAGAAACCAAACCTCCAACTCCATCATCATCATCATCAAATAGCTCCGATGATGGTCTTCCAAACTCTCGCCTTCCACCTCATGAGTATTATGCATCTCTTCCCGAGATTGAGAATGAATCAGTGGAGTTCAAGCAAACCAAGGGGATGTTCAAGTTCCTTGGTAGAATGATGAACAAGATCTACAAGAAGTTGGATAAGTGAGAATTGCTTTAAGGAGCGTTTGGAATAATACATTATCTCTCATGTTTGATACAATTTGGTTGTTTTTATCTTGTAGGATGATAATATAACTTGAAACAATGATGTATGCTAACAATCTTATGCAGGGAGATAGCATAAGTATGCTATCAAATTTTACCCATTTTCACTATAATGTGAAAATCACTTGCCTTGCTCAAAATCTATGCTCCATTATGTTTGTACATGTGTTATTTACTTTTCCTAACTAGAAATGTTTAGTGTCACATGTTTTGAGAAAAATTCGGGGTTTGGAAAAGTTCCGACACCTTAAAATGCACTCTGTGAAGTTTTACGCCTTTGCGGATCGAGGCGGCACCAACGTTTTGGTTAAATACATTATAAAAATGGTACCGCCGTGCACTGCAGAGCAGCGGACAGACGGCACCCTTTTGGGGTCCGTCCATATAAACTTTGGTCTTAGTGGATCCTCCAGTAACTACGAATTTTGATTCTTTCATCATTTCAAATTACCATCCATTGCTTGTAGGTCAATCTTAACTAGTTTATACCCTTATTAGAACTAGTATAAATCACTTAGGCATATAAGAAATCCATTTCCCACCAAAATTCAAAAATTTGAAAAATTCACCCAAGGAGCCCTTTGGCATAAAGAAATGAACCAAATTTTTGGTACCTTGAAATCCGTGGGTAATCTGATTGTTAGGAAATTCCACTCATTAGAACACATTTATTGCAAATCTTTGCTTCTTCACTCCATCTCTCTTGTATGGCTTGACTTGGGTGATATGACTAGCATTTAACCCACTTCCAAATCATTAGGAACCTCATCCCTTCTATGGTTTAACATCAAATCAAACGCATTTCTCCATAATTTTCACTTCTATAAATTGAGAGGTTTTACCATGATCATCCTCACCTTCTTCATTCTTACCATCATCTAGCAAAGAAAAACACAAGTCAAAATGACAAAATCCTCTCTAAACCTTGCAAGAAAAGCTGCTAGAATTAGCGTGAGGCCTGTTGCTTCGTAAACTTGAGCACCTCATCCGAGTCTTCTCCACTCACAATCTCATCCCCCATCCGAGATGATACAAGCCTAACTTTGGCTACTCCTACTCAATCACCAATTGTGATCACCACTCCACCACCTACAAAAACACCAACTTCACCTCCACCGGCACCCATCCAAAACACCCTCACCACCAAAATCTCCAACTCTCATTCCTTTGGAGTTATTTTCCACACCACCCACTTCTCCAAATCCTTTCTTGGAGGACTTGGATGACTTTCCTCCTAGGCCAAATCATCCACCACCATTGCCATCCTTTGGCACAATTGAGCGGATTGCTCATGAGTCACCTAGGCCATCTTTTTACCCAAACGCCCCATTAGGGCCAAAACCTCTTTTCTTCCACCCCATTTACAAAGACATCCATGGTCCTTTGTATGGGGACCAATCACTCCCCACATCAATGTCCCCTCACATAGAGGACATTGAGGAGTGCATGTGGGATGCTAATCCCACAAGAGAGGAGATTCAAGCGGAACTCCAACACCTCCACCAATTCAAAGGCATGGTGGATTCTCACTTTAGTGAGACTATACAAATGCAAAATGCTTTGCTAGCCTCCATCATGACCACCCCAAACATCTCCACCAACACCAACACATCTACCATTCCACCACCTCAACCTCACCAAACATACTACCCTCCTAGGCATGGTTGCTTAACTTGTGAGCAAACCGCCTAAACCGTTGATAGGACCGGGTTATGGTCCATGACTTCAAGAGAAATGAGGTTCATCCTCAATCGCATCCTTGGCGCCTCAATGCTCTTTCTCATCCACCATCTCATTAGGATGGTCATAGATTAGCATTTCTAAGTTTTCTTTTCTTAGGATTTTTTTCTTGTACTAAAACACATCATTGTGTTCTCTTTTCATGATTCTTTGTTGAATCACTCCTAAACGATATTTCAAGTATTTATATTTCATATGTAATAGGTAGCTTTATTATGGCCTTTATGTTTGTTTAAGGTCAAGCTTATGTAGAAAGCCCATAAGCAGTCCAAGCCCAATAAGGAATAGGGAAGGAGAGGAGTGTTGCCTAGCTCCTTTCCTATATAAACTCTTGTAAACCCTTATTTGAGGTTGGTTGTTCAAGTTTTCTCTCATTCATACTCTTTGCATAACCGGTCTTACTGCTCGTGTGTGTGTGTGTGTGATTTACTTGTTCAATCGCTTTATCTCCTTCTCTTATAAGCTTGTGTTGTAAAACTAGTGACCTAAGAGTGGTATCAATCGCCAAATAGTTGGGTGTACTCGTTTGTTTTGAAGTTTTAGTTTTGGATCTTACGTAGAGATAACGCATTCTTTGGTTATCTTAAAACTCATTTTACACTTTTTAATCCAAGATTCTTGTACTTTCAATGTTTGAGGTGTTAAAATACTTGTTTTGGCAAAAGTTTCAAACTTTACTGGCGTGGATTTACGTTTTAAGCTAGTTTTGTTAAGTGGGTGTCGTTCTCTGCGTAACTTTGTTTAGCGATTTTGGTACATCAAAATTCACACTTTTGTGCTCTTTTGGTACTATTGAAGCTATTCCATAACAAAAGCGGTTTAGAAACACATTTGGGCGAGAATCAAAGTTCTGAGTAATCCTACGCGTATCAAAACCCTAAAATTACGCGTAAGATTGTTCCTTGGTTTGATCTTCAATTTTACGGTTTAATCCGTGTTTTCTTACTTGGATAAGTCGAAAATCGTCGACTTTGGATATCTTTTGCCTTTGTGAAGTGTAAAAGATCATTTGAGCAAAAACCTAAAATTACGCATAAGCATAAGCTTTACGCGTAGAATTCTACGCATAAGATTCACTTTACGCGTAAACTACGGTCTCACGCATAAGGTAATCCTACGCCTACGTTTCTCGCCTAACTTTTGTCTACGCTTAACTTTAGTGTTTTCCCTACTTAAGCGTAAGCTAAAACCTCACAGCGTAACTCCTCATTGTTACAGCGTAACTTTTGGTGTTTTTACGCATAAGTGCTACTTGGTTCTTGTCTTTTCTAAGCCTAAGGATACTTCATCAACAAAGGTTCATTCGACTACAAAGATCCATCTTTACCACACAAGTTTATCATCATGTCTCAACCACCATACTCTAACTATTTCCTCACACTTATAATCATCAACAACAACAACAATTAACTCCACAACATCAACAATGGAATCAACAACAAGCTATTTATCAACAACAATTTAATCGAGAACACACTCCACAACTTGGTGCAATTCCACAACCACAAATGGTTCAACCACAACCAAGCCTTCAAGTTCAACCCTACACAACCGATTTCAATCAACATCCATCACGGACCACTATGAAGGAACCCACTTGGTTTGCTAAGATGTGTGAAGCTTTAAGCGACCAACAATCAATTCATGAAGTGGATCACTTGATAGACCTCCAATGCTCACTCCGAAACTACGATCAATGGGTGATAAGGTTCTTTGGATTACGTGATCGAAGAAGCCACATGGAAAGTTCTTAAAGAAGGTTATCTTGGAAGGTCCATTTGAGATGCCTCTTGTCATTGTGCCGGAGATCCAATTCTTTGTTCCACCAAGAGATGAACAAACCAACATTGCTCTTCAGCAGTGATTTAAATCTCTGAGAACTTATACACTATGAAGTGATGAACTTGCAATGGAATACATCCTCCTAGGATTACCAAACCCAATTCTTCGTAGTGTTGATGCTCAAAAGCGCACAAAAATGTGGGATCATATTCGTCTTCTTATGGAAGGATGCAGACTCAATCGGGAGGATTTGGAATCCAATATTTACTTGGCTTATGAACACTTCATGATTGAACACGAGAGACACTAGAGTCCTATCATCATCGATTTTCGGATATCATCAATGATTTGGATAAACACAACATCATTATGCCAAGAATTGCAGTGAATACTAAGTTCTGAGTAGTCTTGGTCGAGAATGGGAGAAGTATGTCATTTTCTCCGTCAAGCGAAGAATATGCATCATTCTACTTATGGATTGTTTTACGATTACTTGAAGCCTCATGAAAAGGAAGTTGATCGGGAAAGGATTCTCCGAGTTCAATTTGCTAAGCGATACAATGGGACAATCAACAACTTGCCTTGTATGCTCAGCGAATTATCCTCTCGACCATCACCTCGACCAAGCGCATCAAACACACCTTCACAATCACAACCTCAACAAAATCAATTGGTTCCATACTGACAACAATGCTCAAGCATATGTCGATGAAGCGGCGAGGAAGCAGATCCGTTCGAAGCATTGCAATAAGGATTTGTGATGATTGCTAATGCTTTTGGCCGTTACACCAACAAATCCAACAATCGTATTCGTTCCTCATCTAACACACGGACTCAAGCTATTGTAAACAATGGGCGTGTTGAAGTTCGAGAATCGTGATTATGGTCGTCGGATGGGCGGTGGTCAAGGGTTTAATCTTTGTGGTCGGAACACCAACAGAGCTCAAGTGGTGGAGCAGAAATGCTCTTAATCGGTTAAATGGTCCTAGATGCTACAAGCGCAATGAGAAGGGACACTGGCTAATGCATGCCCAAAGCTAAGGACTAGGGCGGTGCTTATTTCAAAGAGGCCTTGCCGGCTCTTAAGGATGAAGTGGTGGATCTCTTACGGACATAAAGAACGAGCTTTATGGCCGATGCGAGACTCGAGATGATGATATGGAGGACTTGCGGCGAATCATTGTTATGTTGATGGCTAATATGCATGAGTTGCACATGAGTGATCTGAGGCCTAGTGTATGACATCGATGGCTTGTCTCGGTGCCGAACAAACCATCATCATATCGAACTAATATCTCCGCCAATATCTCGAATCAAGCGCGGATCGGGGTATTCAAAATGAGTCTTCTACATCTTCTTTCGATGATTTTCAAGTTAACCACAGAGTTACATTTGACGATCAAGATGACCTTATGGTCTCCTTTGATAATCAAATTGACTCGTGGTCGTGCTTGAGGATCTAAAGAATGATCATGTTGAGACTCGCGTTGAACAAGATGATCTGTTGCCTCATCCGGATTTTGCTCGGTTAATTCAAGACCATAAAATCAAAATGGAGGAATGCTATGCATTAAATCAATCATAAAAAGTAAAATGCTTTATTAACCAAGGATTTTGAATGTTTACAAATGCAACTCAACTTTTTCAAAACTCAAGAAAACGTGAAAAAGGTTTTGAAGCCGCTTTGCAAAATCTCATCAAAACGAAAAATATTTAGAGAGACGGATCGTGATCTAGCCGCCTCGAAGAATGC
Organism: Chrysanthemum lavandulifolium; assembly: GCA_022545495.1. Classification (NCBI taxonomy): domain Eukaryota; kingdom Viridiplantae; phylum Streptophyta; class Magnoliopsida; order Asterales; family Asteraceae; genus Chrysanthemum; species Chrysanthemum lavandulifolium. The sequence continues at coordinate 74,480,880 of CM040239.1, read as the reverse complement.
TTTGTTGTCGATTTAGAACAAGCGAAACACGAACATAAAAAGCAAATTAACGCTCTCTTGGAAAATCAAAATCTAAAATTTGAGTTGTTAAATTGTCAAAAGCAGTTCTCCGATACAAAAAGCATTCAAGAATCGGGTAGATGACCTTCTTGACGAAATTCTCGACTTGCAAAACAAACTTAAAGAGTTTAAAGCATTGTTTACAAACATGGTGAATCCGTGACTATTGAAAAGTTTACCTTAAAACCCAATCCAAAAGGATATGGAAAAAATCTAGGTGATTACAAACCAAAGCTTTCACTAAAAACATTCAAACCAACTCACAAGTTTCGGTGCGAGAATACAAAATTGATAATCTTGTCATGAGTGTTGTTGAATATCATCGTCAAGAGGAATTAGATGCGAGAGGCGAGTCGATCAAAATTAAAAATGTTGTTTACAACAAACCTTTTAATTATAAAAACGCGGTCACTTCGTCACACCAACGGATTCTTCTAACTCACCAGGGTTATCATCAAAACACGATTCTTCTCATGTTAATCCCAAAGAATTTGCACAAACTTATGGTCCTTTACCTTCCATTAGTGAAGTAAACTCAAAACACGAAAATCAAAAATCCTTCGATATTTTGACATTTTCATGGTCGACCTCAAAATTTTACAACATGAGATAGAATATCGATCGAAATCAAAGTTGAACATTTTCAATCGCCTCTAGCGAGAACAAAGAGACATTTTTAGAAAAATCTTTTACCTAATGTTAAAAACTTGAAAAGTTGTGCAATTTCTGGAAAAGGTTTTCATAAGGAACTTGGGGTAATGAAAAGCGTTTTGAGAAAGCGAAACATCTATTACTAACACAAAAGCAAAAAAAAGCTGTTGAGAAAAGATGTTGATCGACTCTTGGAAGATGTTATCCGTGATGATATACATAATGTTGTGCTATTCTATTCGTTTGCCATATGCATCCGATCATATCTCTCACTGATATTGTTGAAGCTGTTGTATCTGTTGAGAACACCGATTATGTGCTTGATCGAGTCTTTAAAAGTCGAAAATAAGCGATTACACACGGAAATTAACAATGCAAACGTCGTCTTCATTGGTGTGAAAAGATATTCACAACCATCAACTCGGTTTTCAAAGAAAATCGCTCAATTGAGTGCACAATCTTGATCCTAAAATTGAGCAACTGGATGACCAAAGCGTGTCTTTGATAAGTCAAATCTCAAAATATGAACAAGAACTTTTAAAAGTTAAGCAGAATATGGTGTCATATTTGATTTACTCAAAAGACTAGACTTGAAGCATCTAATGAACTTGATCACTATCTTGCTCACACTAGAGAAGTCATGAATTTCTTTGGTAATATTAGATTACGAAAATCAAGATCGATTCACACCATCTCTAAGTTACGGAAATGTTAGGAAAGTATGAACTACTCCCGCTTCTCGTGATTAAGAGATTAGCACCAGTCACACTTAGTAATCGTGAACCAAGAATTCCTTTGCCAAATCACAAGTTGCAAATGTGTTTCCCTCTCTTTGAAGCAGGCATAGTTGCATCTTTTCCAAGCGTCCGCACTTCGGCCTAGAGCACTCAATCGAAGAATAGGAAGTTGCGACCTAAGAAAAGATCAATAAGGAATGCTAAAGTAGAAGAACACCCTAGGACTCTAAATAAAAATCATGTTGCTTCCACTTTATAGATGTTACGTCCGCAAATGTAATAGAAATAGTGATGTAACGAATGCTAAACCGTTAAGTACTTTTGATACTCATCGATGCACCTTGTGTTATTTGTCGAAAGAGTATGAATTTTGATTGTCATGACAAATGTGTTGCTAAAGCTATAATCTCTAGATTACGGAATCCTAAGAATCGGAATACCTCTAGGCCCACTAATCATTCTAAGTCCGTGCTTGGTAAACCACCTTCTTTAGATTCTAAGGCAACCATTGCTATCACAAGAGCTACCGCTTCACCTCCTAAGAATGTAGTACCACCTAGTGCTTTCACTAAGACTAAAGCAAAGAGTAATTCTGAGATGGAGAAATGGATATATAACACACTAGGATTTAAGTGGATGCCTAAAATTCTCAATGTGTATGTCTCGATAAGGTTTTAAAAGGTACCATTTTGAGGGTCGTTTAAGTCCTTATTTGATCACTTTTGTATCCGTTATTGCTTAATATCGTTCCTTTTCACTTTTAGGTCTCGTGAAGGCAAAATCTTTGGAATGGCACTTATTTGGACAAAAGCGCGAATATATGAAGAAAATGGCCAAAGTCGAAATCGAGACACTCACGATTCTTTGAAAGTATAAAGCGGCGGCGTCGAGTGCTATTCTTGACGTCCGTCCAATTATTGTGTGGTCGAACTCAAAACTCGTGTTTTCAAGAGACGGCGTCTAGTTGTGAAAGAGTAGGTCGTCGCTACTCGGGCGGCCTAGATGCGATCGAGACTGACGTCGGTGAAGAGGGCGTCACGGACATAAGGTGATGCCGTCGCAAGGTTAACGTGGCCAAGCGAAACCCTAATGGCGGCGACACGGCGGCGTCACTAAACATAAGGTGGCGCCACCAATTGTAATCTTATATATAGAATCTGAATTTTTGGTCTTTGTGTGGAGAGTCTTTGGAGTAAAACCTAAAACCGAACCTAAGGTGTCTTGTACGATATTTTAGGGTTTTAACCCTATCTTACACCAAGATAAGTCTTTGCTTCATTAATTCAATTATGTCTTTGATTATTTGTGTGTATGCTTGCATGTTCTCCATGTCCGGCTAATTTATTTGTGTGTTTGCTTAGGAAGTATGAAACTTAATTATTAAATATTGATTGGTTGTTTTTATCTTAGTTGATTAATGATCTAGTAATGCGATAGGTCATTCGTTGTGTATAATGCTTGATTCATCTTTGTGAACCTTAGAGTATGATTACCCGAGTGATTGTAGGCTAAACCATCCAAGAGCGCCTTAGAGTAGGAGTCTATAATCTCTAAGTGGATTTGTAGACAAGACCCTTTGGTAAGTTCAAAGAGTTAGGGAGAAACGATACCTACAACTTTAGAAACACAACGCAACTAGGAATAAGACGTGACACTCAACCATCAATAGGAGATAATTAAGGAGTAATACAAACTAAGTAAACACATCTTTAAACTATCATACGAGCACACATTAATTAGACATAGACTCCACAATCTTAGTTTAGATAATTAGATAATAGTAGAGTAATCGGTGAAATACCAACCCCCAAATCCAATACCCGAGATTCGTACCTTTCCATTTTCATAAAATATAAAAGATAAAAATAATCTTCTTCAACCTTAACCTTAGCGTAGTAACTCCCTACTAGCATTCCTATTCCCTAGAGAGCGATATCAATACCCGTGGCTTACCCTAATTACTACACTACAACGATTAGGTTCTTTGCCTAGGTGTTATAAAACTTGCTCAAGAAAGGAAGTTCCTTTGACCCCGAACGACGTGTAGCGTTATCGATCTCAAATATACGCTTGGAACCTCTAACATTTTGGGTTCCACATCTACTTCTATTCCATACGTGTCGTGCATGTGTAATGCGGTGATCTATGATCATTCTCTGATTGTTGATAGCGGATGTTCCCACATGACAGCAACCTTAAGCTGTTATCAAACTTTATTGCAAAGTTCATTGGCTTTGTCACATTCGGGAACGATCACCGCAGACCATCATGGGCTCTGGAGATTATGTTAATGGAACATTGAAATCGGTGAGGTTTACTATATGGAAGGCCTCGAGTGTCTGCTTTCGATGGGTCAATTTTGTGATGGAGATTTGGAGGTTGCTTTCAGGAGAAAACTTGTTTCATTCGTGATCTACAAGGAAATGACCTTATGTCCGGCTCACGTAATTCTAGTCTCTACACTATCTCTATGCAAGACATGGTTGCTTCCTCTCCCATCCGCTTACTTTCTAAGGCAACATCTACAAAATCCACGGCTATGGCACCGTCTCTCACATCTAAACTTTCAAACCATCACCAACCTTGCTCGACACAAACTAGTTGAAGGACTCCCACGATTCCCGTATTCAAAAGATCACCTTTGCTCACTTTGTGAACAATGGGAAAAGCACTCGTGCTCATTTTCCTTCAAAGGTGGAACACTGACTCTCGACATGTGCTTCATCTTCTTCACATGGTTGTGTGGCCCGATCGTGTGCAAGCGATCAACGCAAACGCTACATCTTAGTAATTGTTGATGACTTCTCACGATGGACTTGGGTCTACTTCTTCGTAGCAAAGACCAAGCTCCAAATGATCATCACCTTTCACGAAAATCTGTGTTGACTCCGCAACACCGTCCGAATAATCGTAGCAGACAAAGGCGAATTTGTTAACAAAACCCTTCGTGAATTTTATGAGAAAGTGGAATTGAGATCAAACATCTATGCACGTACACCGAACAAAACGGAGTTGTTGAAAGCCGAAACCGAGCGTTAGTGGAAGTCGCAAGAACAATGTTAATCAATGCTAAACTTCCAGTTACTTATGGGCGACGTCAGATCTCTCATGCTATACTCAAAACCGTTCTATGATCACAAAACATACAACAAAACACCTTCGAGCTTGTCCACAACTATAAATCGAACCTCAAACACTTTCATGTATTTGGATCTCTTTGCTATCCGAATAATGATCGTGATGATTTTGGAAAGCTCAAAGCCAAAGCGATATTGGAGTACTTATTGGATCTCGTGACAATTCTAAAGGTTTCCGAACTGGAATCGTCGAACCAAGGAGGTAATGGAAGCGATTCATGCTCATTTCGATGAACTCATGGAAATGGCTTCGAGTATAATGACTTAGAACCCGGACACAACCGCTTAAACTTCCTCAACCCCATCATCACCAAGAAAGCCCTCGCCTAACTCGTCAACAAATGGAAAGATTATTTGCTCCTCCTGCTCGTGACGATATTGATGAACGTGCTCGGTGTATCCATTGCACAACCCGATAATATTCCTATACCGATACACTGCTACAACAACTCTTGTTGAAGATGCACCTACACCAATTGACTCAACACAACAGTTGAACTCACCGCTTCCAACAATGATGAACCGGTGATGATATTCTCAATGAAGTACCCCACCGCAGATTTTGATCCAAATGTTCTTCAACCCGTTTGCCAATGAGCTGCGCACGGATGTCGCGGAATCTTCAACAAACCATTTGAATCCTCGGAATCGCACAATGTATACCAACATCAACCCTACACATAGATGGACAAAAGACCATCCTCGGCTAACATTATTGGCAACCCGAATCAACCAATCGTTACGAGACAACGTCTTCACTCGGATGGTGAACATCGCATTTATGCACTCACCGTCTCGCCAATCGAACCTAAAAACATTAAAGACGCAATGACAAAAGACAACTGGATTGAATCCATGCAAGAAGAACTCAACCAATTCAAGCGTCTTGAAGTATGGAATGGTTGAAAGACCAACAGAGTCTACGTCATTGGTCTAAAATGGATTTGGAAAACAAATTGGATCTGTGAAGGAACGCCATCCGAAACAAGTCACGTCTAGTTGCTAAGGGTTATCGTCGGGAAGAAGGAATAGACTTTGAAGAATCTTTTGCTCCGGTTGCTCGTCTTGATGTTTGTTCGATATTTCGCGTTCGCGGCTCATATGAACATGACGGTCTATCAATGGATGTCAAAACGGCGTTTCTCAATGGGCAACTTAAAGAAACGGTCTATGTCACCCAACCGATGGATTCGTTGATCCCGAGTTCCCGAACCATGTCTACAACCGAACAAAGCTCTTTATGGTCTCAAACAGGCCCCCGGGCATGGTACGATAAGCTATCATCCTTCCTCATTGCCAATAATTTCACCAAAGGCTCGGTTGACCCAACTCTTTTATACAATATCACGGGCACATATCTTAATTGTTCAAATTACGTGGATGACATCATTTTGGGTCTCACACATAAAAGTTTTCAATCGCTTTTGCAAAACTAATGAAGAAAAATTTTGAAATGTCCATGATGGGTGAACTTACGTTCTTTCTAGGATCGCAAGTTCATCAATCACCCGTGGTATTTTCCGAGTCAATCAAAATATGCCCTTGAATTGTTAAACAAATTTGGAATGAAAACACGTGATACTTATGCCACACCAATGACTCATACCAAGAAGTTAGACCGATTTACATGGGAAATTAGTGGACCCTACCAAATACCAAGTATTATTGGGTTCCTCATGTATCTAACAGCCTAGCGGACACGATATTGTCTTTGCCGCTTATCTATGCTCCGTTATCGATCGCGACCAACCTGAAACCCACCTCTCGAGGCTAAAAGAATCCTCCGATACATCAAGGGAACCATTAATTTGGGATCCGGTATCAGAAGGATTACGGTTTTGAACTAATCGCTTTTCGAATGACGATCACGCGGGATGCTTAGACTCAAGGAAAAGTACTTCAGAGCTCTACAATTTATCGGTGATAAACCGTGTCTTGGCAATCAAAGAAGCAGGATTGTACATCGCCATCATCATCCGGGTAATATGTAGCCATGTCCGCGTGTTGTGCTCAAGTCATTTGGATGAGAACACAACTCAAAGACTATGGTTACGTGATTTGAGAATCCCGATGTATCATGCGACAATCGAGTGCCATTGCAATCTCGCAACTCGATTCAGACACTCAAATCAAAGCACATCGATCTACGCTATCATTTCATCAAGGACCACGTGGAGCGGTACCGTTGAATTATACTTTGTGGTCTTGAATACCAATTGGCGATTTGCTCACCAAAGCCTTGCCTCCCGCTAGGTTTAATGAGTTGGTCCACCGAATTGGTATGAGGTGTTTGACTCAAGAGGAATTGGATGACCTCTTAAAAGCCTCTTAAAACCGTCAAACACCAAAACATCCTTTGTAAATAAATTTTCAAAAACAAAATACAAAAATATAAAATCCGATAAAACAACAAAACATTCTCCTAATCTATCTTTCTTTCAACATGGCAAGTACATTTCTTCCATCAACACTTTAATCTCTCAAAATTGAGATTTTTCCGATCAAGTGTTGAGGGGAGAAAATTATCTATTAACTGCTTCAAAACATCTCATGTACTTGCATGTTATCACATCTCGGTTGATCTCATACAAATGGTGGTACATATTCTCGGTTTAAAGACACTCCTCGGACTAAATTTATAACCTTTCATTATTTCTTAAGTGGAGGGGAGGTCATGTTTCTTTCCTAAAAATCTTTGTTTGGTAACCAAAATGGAAGTTAAAAGGCTTTGTTTGAAAAAGGAAAAGGTGGAGGGACCAAACTGTCAAAACCTTAAATGTATTTTGAATAAAAATATCCTCCACCTAACTTTCACTTCTCATTTATTACAAAATACCTAAAACCATCCTACGATAGTATTCACTCAAGAAACCGTGTTTCGATCATCATTTTGTAAGTGATTTTGCGTTTACAACATGTTTTTTTCACACCCCAATTTACTGCATTTTGCAATGGAATGGAATTCACGGGATTGACCGTCATAGCACCACATCACGCTTATATTGAACGACCTAAAGTCTCGTTTGGAAAATACATCGTTTGATTTAATAAAATAATCGAGTTACAACATAGGTCCCAAAAGTTTACAAAGTTTGCGGAAATATAAATATATTACAAGTCCAAACGATGGTTTTAAAAGAAAGTGCCATAATGTACAAAGATGTAAGTCGGCCATGACTCAAAAGGTGGTTCCTTAACCATGCCATGATGATAATGCCTTAGATACCGAGAATAAACATGCTAAAAGGTCAACACAAAGGTTGAGTGAAATCCATAGGTTTAAGTAATTCGCTTGAACACAATAATCGTGAGTGTGAGTTAAAAGCTTCACACTCATCGTTAAAAACAAAATCGTATTTATTTCACTAAGTTCATGACACCAAAGCGTAAACATCGCACCAATAAAATTGGTAATCATCGTTCATCGCCGCCCCTAATAGGTAACTTGCCAAATTACCTTCTTGGTTCAATATAGTGCGCTCGATTTCCCTAATTGGGTCAATAAGAGCGGGAGTGTTAATTCAATAGGCCTATTCACAATATTCGCGCCACTCGCAAGTGACTAATGGTTCATGATGTAGGGACTTGAACATGGCAAATACTTAGTGACAATAAAACATTCGGATATAGCATACGATTCAAAGCGCTTGTGTTCGATTAAAATGTAGCATGTATCTCCCCAAGAGTTTGTAAAACAGTTAAAAGAGTAAAAGTGGGGCTATGAACTCACTTGGTAGACCGTGTGATGACAAGAGTGAGTACATCGAGGTTTAAAGTAATGCGTCAACCGGGACCTATTACGAATGATATGATATGTCATGAGTTGCAATGTAATGTTATGCATGCACTACGTATGTTATTTATACCATTTACGGGTTTTGAAAATATTACTAAATCGTCGAAAAATACTCTTTTGACGTCTTGACCATTCAAAATCACTTTACAAGTTTTACGTCAAAATGTCATCCTACAATGGTTTTATAATGATTTTTGGTGAAATTACCAATTTTCGTCGCAAAACAATGTCGTCGGAAAAATCATGAAATTAACAAAATGGCTCCGTAAAGTAGTCGTAAAATAGTGTACGTCGATCGTTAGAGAACGAACTCGATTGTTTTGGAAAGTTTGTATCGATATCTAAAAGTTTCATTCAGAGTTTTCGTCCAAAAGGTCTCGATCATAAAGATATCAAGGGTTAAAGTTGGTGATTTTGCTAATTGTGTGCGTAAAATGAGTTTCGCCAAGTTTGAACATCCGTAATTAATTTACTATAACTCCGCTTTCCAAATGACTTTTGTTTTGAAAAATATGGCCGATGAACTTGATTTTACTAGAAGACATTTTGTTCCAAAAGTTTCACAACCTTGTTAAAAATCGCCGCAAACATGGTCGTTATGACTAATGAAATACTTGTATCGTAAAAATAATATAGATTTTCGAAAATAATAGTTACGGCAACTTTATAAAACGTGCATATCTTTGTCGCTTTAAACCGCTTTCTACGATAATATGTCCTTAGCTTCGTATCAAGTATACTAATATATTTTTGACTAGTCGAAATAATTTGTGAAGCTTAAGACTCTTTTTGACCGAACAAACTAAAAACTGCATGCTGAATTTTCGAAAACATTTTATTTCGTCGTCAAACTTTAAAAATTCATAACTTCTTCGTTATAAGTCCGTTTTATCCGCTCAAACGGCCACGGATTCGCTTTTAAAGTATATTTTCTAAATATCAAGGCCAATGTTTCGTACCAACAGTAGGTTTTTCCAGAAATTCAAATAAGGATGAGAACATAAAATATACATATCGAAAATAGTTTTCTCGGACAAAACCTATTCTAATCCCTTCAAATCAACTCCAAAGCTAATCTAATCCTACCATACACCTTCTTAGGGTGTCATGGGTTCCTAATCACCATCAAGACCAAGAATACCATGGGGATATTTATAGGATGACCAAATATGTATATATACTCTAAAATCATGAAAGAAAATGGTATAAATCACATATCATGCATACTAGTTCCAAAAATGAAAAGATACATATGAAAATGAAAAGGAAACATGAAAATGATAAAAACAAGCTTACTAGTGAAAATGATGAGGTGAAAGTAACAAGGATTATCCTAAATACTCTTGGTTTTTATTTCAAAACCTTATATAGAGTATATACTAGATTGTAAATACACTTGGACTTGAGAAAATTTTGATCCCTTAATCTCTTGAAGGTGGTGACCGGTTTTGATGAAGGAAACAAGAGAGAAATCTTGCTAACACTTTGAGAAATAATGTGAAGTGAAGGAGTGAATGAAAAATAATTGAAGTTGGACTTATAAGTAGAGTGTAATAAATACAATCAAGGCAAACCATGCTCATATTAATGCAAGCCCTCCCCTAGGCCGGATTTAGGGGAGAGTTGTTTCCCATGATATTTTTTTTTTTTTTTTAAATTGTAATTTGTGTATTATTGAGTAGAAATTTGATAAAATGTACAAGTATGTGTAGAAAATGTAAGTAATGTAAATGGTAGATTTTTGAGTCAAAGAAATGTTTAATAGATCAAAGTAAGATGTAATGAGATAATAAAAATTGTAAAAATACTTTCCTTGTGAAATTTGGGTGATAAAATAATTATCGATAATTTTTAAGAAAAAGCACGTAATAATTTAACTTTAACGATTAATGTACCAAATAAATTTGAAACACTAGGAAAACTAAAATATAGTTTTATGAACTAAATGTAAGTTTAAAATACCTCGGAATCATTTTGAAAGTAACAAAGTTAAATATACAAGATAATAACTCACGCGATAAAGATTATTAAACATAAAATTACGCCGTATAAAGTGAAATGAAATGTCGTGAATGTACTAATGAGATGCACATGATGTCAATGAAATGTAGACTAATCATAGTCCATATGAAATGTACGTGATGTTATGATCATGAATTCGCCGCTAAACCTTCAAGGTTACGCGAATTTGAAACAAGTAAACCAAGTTTACGATAAATGTTGAAATAATGAGACATGAATTGTGTCGAGAAATGACCTGAAATTGCGAGTTGTCACATTTTTAAGCAATGGTTTTGAATCTTTCAAAAATCCAACGGCTAAAACTTTGTATAACCTCGTTTTTGTGGTCTACGCATAAGTGTATGATCACATGATCAAGATTGGGTGTTTTTGGTTAAAAGATTAGTGTCAAAACGTTTCTAACACATCAATGATATCGTTTTAATCATCAAAACTCGCCCAGAATCACGAATTAAGTGATTTACGAAATTAGGGTTTATGTGTCGAATTGGGTATTTTTGAATGCGAAGTGTTTTGGTCAAAAAGATTGGTGGGTTATGCTCTTGCGTTGTTGAATTGATGATTTCCATAGTCTATAGCCACCCGTAAACACTAATTGGTCATCAATTGAAACTAGGGTTTAAAGTTCATATACTTTGGGTATTTTGATTCTCAATAAATTAAGTGTTACAACTTGGCTTACATACTCACAACATGTCTTTGAACTACCGTAATAATTTTAGTGCATAATCTATGGCTAGAATCCATACGCAGAGATTTAGGGTTTAGGCTACGCGATGCATTCTACGCGTAATGCTTAAGATGAGCTAGTATGTTGTAATCTGTGATAAAATGATTTGATGATTTGATAAACTTTATTTCGTGCTTGCAACACGAAATTTCGTAATCAAGGTTGTTGTTAATCACGATAAGGATCACCATACGCGTAGCTTCTACGCTTAAGGTTCTACAATGGACTACGCAGATCCCGTGAAGGATATGCGTAAACAAGGACTCCACGCATAAGGTCAACTCTCACGAGTAGCCTTACGCAGAAGGTAAATATATGCTCACGCATAAGCTCTCCACGCATAAGGTCTCTTTTTCCCACGCGTAACATTTCTTACGATAAGATAGGATTCTACGCGTAAGTTTACGCCTAAGTATATATCATTCTGTCACGCATAACTTTGCCAAACTACGCTTATCCTCGGATTTACCTTCATGATGAATTGTTACTTGTACAAACTTGTAAATAAACTAATCATATCATCACGAATCCAAAAATTTCACTAATAAACTTAAATCGTCGATATATTGTGAACAATAAGTGATAAAATAAACTTTAAAACTTAAAGTTAACTAACTCACTAAACATTTCACGATATAATTGAACTATTGAACATACAAGTGACTTAGGACTCAGAATAATCATTATCACTATACATTCAATAACTAGACAATAAGACCTTCGTTGACTAACATTATGTCTTTCGATATGTTGGTTCTTTTGGCTAATGTTATTTCGCATCACGACATGGTCGAACAAATGAATGTGGATGCACTGAAGTTCTCTCCATTGCCGATATCTATCCTCATGGCTATCCAATGAAGATAGGAAAGAATAACCTCCGTGTTGACTTTGACACCCTCACTTGCTCGAATCTTCGTGTTTAATTGCTATTGACATTACGAGGACTCATCCATATCGTAACATGCTTACTCACTCGCAATCGCCCCCGAGATCTACATCCAACAGCCTGAACACTATGGAAAGGGTCAAAGGACAAACCACGTGACGGTGACTCAATCACAAACAAGTCATCATTACACTGCAGACTTAAGGTCGTTTCTCCTAATTCTCAAGTCGATCCAACCAAACTATATGCCTCACCGTCAAGAGCTCACTCTCCAATTCTTAATCGATATCGGTTATGACGAGGCTACAGGAGTAATCAACAAGCACTCTCACGTAGAGCTTAAGAGTATTCCTCAACCCCGAGAACTCTCTACATGATCATCACCAAGTCTGCATTTCGGTCGTGATAGCGGCCATGAGCACCCCAAGCTCATGGAACCGCAAATATTCCGGCATTGGTCAACAAGAAACACATCGCTATCGAAGCTCGATTTGGGATGACATGATGTCATTTCTCAACAAACTTGGCTCAAAGATTCCCTACATCGATATACCAAATTGTTGATCCAAAGAGCACTTGGACTTCATCCCGACATTCCCAAGAGGCTCAATGACCCCAAAATCACGACATGTTGACGGAACCTATTCTATCCGTAAGAATCAAGGAAACGCCTACAAAGAAACAAGGTGTCAGGTCTTTGATTTTCTTCTAATCAAGATGTCGAAGCTCAAACGTACAAAAGATATCCGAAGTACCAAACAAGGCAAAGTTGGTCATCTCGACGAAAAATCTTCCGTACACCTGTAAGGAGAACCGTAAAAGGAAGTCTTGGAAGTGTAACAAGTACAGATAGTCAAAGGAATGTTCCAAAGAAGAAACCTATTCCAAAGAGGAAACCCACCCCAAGAAGAAAGTTCCTTCTCTCGAAGCCACTCCGATCCTTTCACTTGAACCGCAAAGACACTGTGGACGAGGACTCGAGGCTACCGACACGTATGAAGAGATCACATACTCAAACCGCAAAGGATGAAAATCCTCAAGACCAAAACCTCCAAGTCCTCAAACTATTAAAGGAAGACTCTGACTTGTACCTCGTGATGAAAGCTCAAGATGAAGAAGAGCAATTGGATCAAGCATACAGGAAGAAGTTTCACAAAGTCGACACCATCAAAAGGTCAAGAATTTGCTAAAGATCAAATGGGTGGCCCCGGAGGATCAAGTGGAGTCGCCCACCTCTCCAGATCCCGATGCGGTTAATCGACCCGATAAGGGATCCGTGCCACCACTCTTCCGCAACAACAACAACTGTGGAGGACACTATTGTGTATGATTTTGAGAAACAGTAATCGAGAAAGAAAAGTCTAAGGATGACGAGGATGATTATACAAAGTTTCTTCTCGGCGCCCAACACACTCAAAGGAGAAAACCTCGAAACTCCTAAGGACATGAAGTCTCCTCATGTCTCCTCATCATCGGATTCTTCGCCTCATTCATCACAACCACCATCAACAAAGTCAACCGATCATCATCCAAATCCGTGAAGAAACCACCTAAATCTTGGATTTCTCGGCCTCATAAAAGATTGTGAAAGTTGTCCAACTAGTCGAAGAAGGACATACTTTACGTAAAATGAATTGGTTTGTCGACCAAATTCAAGACTTACATGATGAGAAAGACAAGATGGAAAAGAAAGGAATTTGTTCAAGTTCATGAAGAGTCATCAAAAGGAGGAACGAATGAAATGATTGAAGGTTACACTCAAAAGTACCTTCAGGATATCGCTCCTAAAGTCCAAAAGGAACCGGAGAAGTCGCAAGAGATCAAACCCACAAGTTTCTTCTCGACACCGCCCCGTGTGACTAGAGAAATATTTTCCGATAACTCACCCTAACATCGCCTCATTGGTTAAACATACAATGGCCAAAGAAGTCGATCTCTCGAACTGAGTTAATCGCTAAACTAGTGATGCAAATGTCAAAGCGATCCGAACGCTTACTCGGATGAAGCTAAATTTTCAAGGTCTACTTGCTTTTCAAATCGCTCATCATGCAAGGAGTCACCGATCAACCCAAACGCCAAGAGTTGACGATGATAAGGATAAGGACTCGCACCTAAACGCCGAAGGGCAATCGATAAATCTACATCTATGCCACCTCCTCCACCACGGACTTCTTCTCAACAAAGTCTCCTCCACCTCGGTCTTCATCGATAAACCTCGGACGATTCCGAGTTACCACCCCCGACTCATAAACCGGTGATTACTTTGAGTATACGGGTGGTGACGATGAAGAGGTCCTTGAGCCCCGACAACAACCCACCTCACCCAAACAAGTGCGAAACCAGATCATCATCAAAGCCTTCCAAAAGAAAGCGCACGACTCACCCCGAGTCGTAATATGGCTAGATGACGATAAAACCGAAGAGTTTGAATGGTTCTCCACACTTGTCAATCAAACTCCTACCCCGATGACGGTCAAGAATTGGCAATGGTTCAACATTGAGCATGCAAACCGTTAAAGAAAAGTTCCATGTGAAGAAAATGACGAAATCAATTGAAGTGAATCAAAATGAAGCTTTTCAACTATGGAAAGACAACTGAAAGCGCCCTCGAGGTCGAATATCATCTTGAGAACATCGCCGAGCTATGTCCAACAACATGGATTGGCTCAATCCGAAGCAAACATTGACTTCACACAAAGGGACAACCTCCATACTACACCGATCGACCAAACCTCTACCGACCATTGGACAAGCATTTAACCAAGGATTCCTTCCGATATTTCTTCAACAAAGACCGAATTTCTTCTCCATGGTGGCGATGGTTCGAGAAAATACACTACATCATTGACTCTTCCATTCCCAAATGCCATCTACTCAAACCGTGATAGCTATCGAGGAACGTGTAACTCACTTGTTTTCCGACAACGCAAGCATACGACCAAGATGCATTGTATGGGATTCATCATTGGCCCGAACGTCAAGAATCTACTATGAAGCTTCCGGTTCAAGTCTCAACATGAAGTGTATAGCTCAAGGACATCGTGGCCATCAAACACATTGATCTCAAGTCTAAGTGGACTACACATTCTTAAAGAATATCATAGTCAAACGACAAGATGAACAGACTATGGATTCTCAAGTCGACTTTGAGAACTTGTCCTCAAGGACATCGAAGATGTATCTTGCCAAAGCAGTGGTCGATGAGACAATTCTCGATCAAGTTCAACGTGAAATTATCAAGTCGGTTCTCATCTTCATTAGACGACGCGATCAAAGAACGTGTCA
Source organism: Chrysanthemum lavandulifolium (assembly GCA_022545495.1). NCBI lineage: Eukaryota > Viridiplantae > Streptophyta > Magnoliopsida > Asterales > Asteraceae > Chrysanthemum > Chrysanthemum lavandulifolium. The sequence goes on along the minus strand of CM040239.1, from coordinate 74,465,573 downwards.
AGATATCCGGATGGTCGTTGAATCATATCAAAACGTAAACTTCACTCCACCACGCCTTGATCTTCCCGACATCAACCAAATTTAAACAACTCACGCTCATCAAGAAACCTTTCAGCGTTGTTTCACAGAGTGAACTTCAAGAAACCGCTTAATGGCGTGTAGTGAGCTCCACAAATTCGGGATCATACCTGAAGATGGTTAGGGATGGATTGGCATACTGATTGAAGGATATACGCATGAAAGTTGGGAATCCTAAACGCCGGAATTCTCGTGACGGGAGGGATGTGAGACGATCATCACCATGATTGATGAACGGTTGTTCGTAAGGGATCGCCTGCACGATTGGAAAGCTATGTTGGTGGTCGACTCAGAGAAACATCATCGGCTTTCAACGCCCTGCGCACTCGGAATATCACCGCACTTCACGGTACCCCGTGAATTGTTTTCTTCATATAATTTTGGATGTATGATTATATATGTGTATGGCTTGTGCACACATAACAAAGGTACAACCCAGATCTCACAAGAAAGGACCCCGTGGTACGCCTCGGTGCCACAATCCTTATAAAAGGAGCGAAAGCTTTATTTTTGAGTAAAACCTATCAAACCTTTCACTTTTCAAGGTTTTGCTCAAAAGACAAGTACTTCCCATAAGATTTCTCAAAACCTCAACCGCTTATATCACTAATTGAGGGGAGTATTTGATGAAAACTTTGTTCACAAATTGTTCACAGTGGTCACTCTTCCCGCAACACTCAAAATGGTCATATTTATTCTCAAACCGCTCAAAATAACATTTTATATGCCATTTTGAGGGGAGAAAATTGTGTGATAAGAAATATGTTGTACAAAATGCAAATGAATCTGTACCTCGGACTTAACCAACGAATTGACGGTACTAAACTGTTTGTAACTCGAAAAGAATTGTCCGGACGGGTAATAATTTCAAGCTAGTTCGCTAGTGATGTAAACGTGTCTCGCAAAGGACTTGTCCGAGTAGAAAGTACCATTCGAGAAACTTTGATAGACATGAACTCGACGGGTTTGACAACCTTCCAAGGTTTGTCTACACCTTCAAGGTAGTTATTAGAGCTAGTTGTCACCTAAAAGTCGACAATATATCTCTTTAACTATTCAACGTAACCATGTCTCGCGGAGATTGTCTATCTTTAGTGGATCAATTCAAAAGTGCGTGCTTTTCCTCACGTGCATTTAACCATTAAAACTATTAAGCACATGTGAGGGGGAGTATTTATGCAAAACTTCATCTCTCACCGTGGTTCAAACATTTTTTCGTTAACAAACCCTTTGAGAGAGATTTTAACTTACGTTGGTTATAATGGCAAACATAGGTTAGTCATGGAGTTATAAGGTGACTAAGGTTAGGAATAACTGTCCTATGATCCGCCAGAGTCGGAGGATCACCCAAGGACACTACCATTAGTTAGTGTTAGAAGTCCTTAGGAATGATTATAAAAGGAGAAATGAGAATCGAGAAAGAAGGAGTTGAAGAATCAAAAGAAATGTAAAGTAAAGGGTGAAAAGAAATAGCCCTCCGATTATTCAACTTAGGCGCATAATCGGTTCAATTCATATACTCGGTTGTCACTTAGTGACACCGGTATTGAAGATTAAAAGTTGTCATGGACCCTGGACGATGCACTAAACCTTCTTAGCCACTCAAGTTTCTCTCAATGTAAGCTTGTTTCATTCTCACAGGAACCCTACATAAACTATTGGCTTTTCTTAGAGATTGGTATTGAAGAAGGAGACCTCTCCCTTGTCTCCGCCAGAAAACCAAACGCACTATTGAGTCTAGAGCCACGAGATTCATCAAAAGATCTCTTAGGTACACTTGAAATTTAATCACTTGATGATCAACAAATAAGATCATCGGTGGTTCATATCAAGTCCTTCATGATCTTAGCAACTGTCGAGAACATTTATGAGAGGTTCACATCCGTGATCCTCATGATTGAATGGAAACTCCCGCCAGGTCAACATCAAACAGCCCCGACAAAGCAGTCACTTGGTAACTCCCGTGGATTACGCGGAGTGTGTCTCAAACGGTCTACGTGAGGTGATGCTTCGTGTACCTCAATGACTATCTGAATCAGATGTACTTCGCACATCGCGTTATCTCACTTGTGGGACTCGGTTCCAGAACGGCCTTTGTAAGAATTAGAGTTGTGTTTTCACACTATGTCGTTAACACTCAAGTTCAAACTTGTAAGTCTTGGAAACCGCTTATTACTAATCGCTTGAAATGTTTTCTTATGGAAGCTCGGAGCGGGATGATCGTGTCGATTCTTCTCATGCTCACGCCAACATCAACACTAATGGAAGTCCTATTCTAAAGCAACACAACCGTCGTAATGATTCTTCATCAAATCAAAGAATCTACAAAGTCAAAGACTTAAAGAACTTCATCAAGATTGATTTCCACCACAAAGAGCGTGTGAGCATGTTGAAGAATGACGTGAGACACCGGAGCAACAAGGCACTGAGGCGCATCGATGCGCATAACAACATACTATCACTTTCACCACAAAGAACAATGATCAAAGAACAAAGTTAAAGATGACGTCAAGCATAATCGCTCAAAGATAACTATCTCTACACCGGGAGATTGTTCGAATCAAGACAATTCTCTCTCACAAGAAAGAAGAATGTCGAAGACGCCACAACTACTATTACATCAACGCTTCACCGCTTACATTCATATATACTTGAGGGGAGATTGTTGGAATCACTCCTAAACAAGATTTCAAGTATTTATATTTCATATGTAATAGGTAGCTTTATTATGGCCTTTATGTTTGTTTAAGGTCAAGCTTATGTAGAAGGCCCATAAGCTTGATCCAAGCCCAATAAGGAATAGGGAAGGAGAGGAGTGTTGCCCTAGCTCCTTGCCTATATAAACTCTTGTAAACCCTCATTCGAGGGTTGGTTGTTCAAGTTTTTTCTCATTCATACTCTTTGCATAACCGGTCTTACTATACGTGTGTGTGTGTGTGATTTACTTGTTCAATCGCCTTTATCTCCTTCTCTTATAAGCTTGTGTTGTAAAACTAGTGACCTAACATTCTTATTCATGAAAAATTTTAACTAATGAATGGTGTTTTCTATATTGTTGGTGCCTTACATAGTGTTTGGAAATGCTTGTGAATGATCACTATTACTAACAATTTTTTGTAGCTTTTTTCACAATCCATGTATCTTCCCATTAAGCACCCAATTTAGGGGAGCTTTGATCAAGGAGAGATAATGGCTCGGCTCATTACATTCAAGATCGCTCTTCTTTTGTTGAGACAAAAGGGAGAAAATATAGAACTTGTTTATATTTGACTTTTCCAAAAAGTCAATCGCATACATTGACTTTTGAAAAGTCAAACATGATACTTTATTGGTAATACTTGACTTTTCGAAAAAGTCAATCAGATACTTTGACTTTCTCGAAAAGTCAACATCATGCATCAACTAGTGAATACTTTGACTTTCCTCGAAAAGTCAAACATCATACACTTGCATTATCATTTCCTTTTCAAGTTCTAAAACTAATATTTTACAACTCTTGCACAATCTTTGTATCTTTTATAAAATAAAATTTATATTTTGCCTTCAACAAAAGGGGAAATTGTTAATTTATATCGTCATTAAACGTTATTTATATTTTTGATCTTTACCTAAGTTTTGTTAACGATAAAAGTAAATTTAATTTGTATAAAGCTTAAAGCTTGTCAAGTTTAATAGATTTTAAAACAAGCTTTTCAAACAAATATATTCATCATTTAAGCATTTACATTATGACTAATCATATCTTAAATATGAGTCTAAGCATAATGTATGATAGTAGTTTTAGAATGTTTTAGTTTCTTAAAACTAAACATTACTTATGTATTTACATATTTCTAAAATAAAAACAACACATGACATCATGTGATGCATCATGGAAATCATTGAAAGATTTCATTATATATTTTGTGTAGATTTTTACTCTTCATATCTTACACAATCTTACATAGATATGGTTGACTTTGGCAAGATCTTGATATCTTGTCGTTGCACTTCTACGGCACTTAAATATATAACGACGGAACCCTTTGAGGGTCCGTCCGTCCGTGGTGCCGATGGTTTTGGCTATAAATAGCAAAGCCAAACCAAGTAGTTTTTCATCCCTTTCTATCATACTCTCTTACATATATTCTCTAACCTTTCTAACTCGTTTATATCATATTAGTGATCTCTTTGTAGCAAAGAAGATCAAGTCACATTCAAGCTTCAAACGAGAAGTTGGAAGTCTTGTTTGTTTAGTGTTGTATGATCTTGTGTTGATTCATACTTCATTGTTGTATTAAACCATCATAATCTTGTGAGTGTGAGTGGTTAGTATTTTAGTCCTCAAAATACATTGTGTGGGAGTGGTTGTACCCTTGGAAAGAACTCACATCTAGCTTAGTGTCGGAAATAGTGTGTTTAAGTGTAAAGGTTTCTCCGCCGGTGAAAGGAGCTTGTTGACTAGTGAAGTTAAACTCGAGTGTGAGACTCGGGAGTGGAGTAGGCAAGGAAAAGAGTCCTTGTAGACCAACCACTATAAACAACTTGTTGTGGTTTGATCATCTCTTTCCTTATTTACTCTTTACATATTGCTTGCATATTTCATTAATATATCTAAGATCAATATCAATTGATCTTTCAATAAGTTTCAAAACAAAGTTTTTAATTGGTAAACTATTCAACCCCTTCTAGTTTTCTACACCTTTTTCACATCTTTTCCGCCCAATGCCTCATTTATCCCGAAATGTAAATATGAACGAATATAAACGAATTAAGTACCATATTAAAACAAATGAGGCCATAAACACGGAATTTGATATGTAAAATTATAGGATCGTGAATATTATGTTGTTTGATGATTCGGTGGTCTAGGATGATGATAGTATATGAATGCCATGGTTAGAGATGAAGAGAGTAGAGGGAATTCTAGAGATAAACAAAAGTGTAAAAGGTTAGATTAGAACTTCCAACCTCTACCTTGGAAGGTAGAGGTATTTATAGGTTACAAACTAAACGACCTCCCGACGGCCTGGATCGTGTATACATGGGTAAAGACCCGTCCTTCCTCCACGGTGTTACACTACGCTAAGCTAAACTAATAACTAACTAATAAACTGATAAACAACGAACTAACGACATGTCACGAGCTAACTTATGCTAGATAATATTTGGGGTGACCGACACTTTACTTATGGAATTTCCAATTCCTAACAATCTCCCTAAGGAGGTCACCCCATGTTTTACATTTCGAATCCTAGCATTCTATTCTTGTCTTTGTTCTTGAGCTCGTAGACTTCAATTCTTAAATTCCGCAATCTTTGTGCATTAGTAGCGATTCTTTAAGGTCCGATAACTTTGTACTTTAAGTGGAGGCCTTTAATCGATCCACATCTTTGATGATCTTCGAGCCATTGAGATCATCACCACAAGAAATCTCGGATCACCCTTTATTTTGTTGCCATCATGTGAAGGTGTGACTTTCGGACCGACATGCTCACACTTTTGCATCATGACATCTTTCCATCGAGTAGCGGAAGCCATATCGGTTCATGATATTTGCAAAGAATAGCGAAGCATAGTATGAAATATCGAGCCGTGTTATGTAGATATGCACCACCATGATTTCTTCAAATTAAGTGTGGATGCCGTGAGCATGCGGCTTTGATTGACCGCTCAATTTCGATCACCGCAACCGTCCAAATGTACCGCAAACAAACAGCTAGCAATAAAACACACGAAAGTGTCTTTGATCACTTTCGTTGAATTGAGGTACACGCCCACGGTTCCTCGTTGATCAAGACAAGCACCGCCGTGATCGTATAATTCCGAGGAATCTCCTTGATGTGGTTTTGCAATCGCTTCTAGCCGTTCTCAAACCGAACGCCTCAAAGAAGACAACACGGAGTGAGTGAACCAATAATTGAGTTTCATCGATTGATGAAAATTGATTTGAAAACAATCGCGTATTGCTTGAAGAAAGAGTTTTGTAATACGACGAAGGTTTTATGAGAAAGATCAATTTTCAATCATAAATACTTTTTGTATTTGAAATGAGTACACATTCGATGTGCTAGATAAAAGAAGAGATTCGCACATCGAACGGTTTTTCCAAAAGTATTTTTATGAATCAGAGATACTTTTTGTGTTTGAAAACATGAATACACATTCGACGTGCTAGAGAAAAGAAAGTTTGCACATCAAACGGTTTTTCCAAAAGTATTCGTCAATTCCAATCCTGGACCAAGGTTGATTCAAGATTGAATCTCCCCATCGTTTCTATCCAGTTGTCACAAGCTTGATCTTATGAGAAGATCCCACATGTCACCCACCAAGAGCTTGTATGATGTTGGCTCTAGAAGGATTTCCATCTTCATCGTGAATACTTTACATATCACTCGGATGTTCTGGCAATACCACAAGGATAATGCGTAGGACTCTTAAATATATTCTCACTTTCCACATTGTGTGAAACAGTGAGTCTTCATTAATTTAGTGTCCTAATGAGATATTGTGGATGATCTCTTGGCTCTAGACTCAATAGTGCACATTTGATTTCCTATGTCGGAGACTAGGAGAGGTCTCTTCTTCAATATCAACAATCTCTAAGAGAAAGTCGATAGATAATGTCGGTTCCCGTGAGAATGAAACAAGCCCTTTTAAGAGGAACTTGAGTAGCTTGGGAAGTTTAGTGCAAGGCGTCACCGAGTCAATGACGTCTTGTCTTCAATACCAGTGTTACCTTAGTAACCACCAAGAGTATATGTATTGAACCCTACATCGCCCTAAGGTTGAATTATTCGAGGGCTATTTCTTTTCACCCTTTTCACATTCAATTCTTTTCATTCTTCAACCCTTCAAGGCTACCGAGACTTCATTACTAGAACCTTGTTGGGTTTATTCTAGTACTAGCTCTATCTCATCCGCACTCTTCCCATATCTCACTTTTCTCCTTTTTTCATCATACCTAAGGACTCTACACTATCTAGTGGATTGTCCTCGGTAGATCCTCCTGTTCGACGGATCGTGGAACTAATACCTAACCTCACCATCCTTATAACTCCATGCATAAAGTAAAATGGTCGGTCTTTTGGTACAGTTCATTCTTCCTTAAAACCAATTGAAAAATCATTTGGAAAATCAATCAAGGTACTTGTGATACGAGATCAAAGCATTTTGTACCTTAATAGTTTTGATCATTTAGAAAACCTCCCCCTCAACATGTGCATAAGATTTAGAAATTGTTTAGCACATGGAGGCAAGAGGACTTTGAAATATTTTCTTTGATCATAGTTTTCATAGAAAAAGCCATTTGATTTTCTTGGTAAAATTCTCCCCCTCAATATGTGCATAGGATATTTGAAATCATTTTATCACATAGAGGAAAGAGTTCATTTGAAGTACATCCACGATCACAAAATCCGTTAAGAAACCATTTAGAAAAATCAATCAAGGTACTTTATAAATCACTTTAAAAAAGCTTTCGTACCTCGATAGTTTATTTGCTCCCCCTCAATATGTGCATCGAGATTCGAAAGCGCTTAGCATATATGAGAGAGCGACTGCACAATTGAATCAAAACGATCACCTTTATCAAATTTCATTATTAAATCACAAATTCTCCCCGATCAAAAATATCAAACCATTTGAGATTTTGGATCCCAAGTGATTTAATTAGGTTTAGAAAACATGGGAAAAATGTGCCGATTTAAAAACTCATCTTGTTTTTTTTTTTTTTTTTTTTGATAAATACCCCTCAACATGTGCATTATGTATATTGAAATTGTTTGGCACATGGAGGCAGGAGTGCCTTTGAAGGACTAAAACCAATTCCATTAAAACAGATTTGAGATTTAAATCTCGATCTCTCACCCGATCAAAGATTTCAAACCATTTGAGATTAGTGATCCCAAAAGATTTAAATAATTTAGAAAATTTTGGGAAAGATGTGGCAAGATTTGATTTTGAAAATGACAGATAAGGACCATTTTAAGACATTAAAGATTGTTAGTGTCGTATAATTGTTTTAAGAGATCTTTAGTAAAATAAAACAATTTCACAATCAAACAAGAATGTAAAAATTTCATTTTGATGATCTTTGAGTTTTAAAGAAAATCATACCATGACATAACATTAAATCTTTAGTTCACCACATTTTAACGTATAAACCGAACTTTTATGAAGAAATATTGTATGAAAATATTATATTTTAAATCACCCTCCCCCTCAATCGATGACCGAATTCGATAATTGAGTGACATAGGTTTTGATAAAAAGAAGTCCGGTGATTTTCAAAATTTAGTCCAATTTATTTTCAAAATAATATTTTTCCATTTTCAAAACAATTTTATTCAATATTGTTTAAAAATGGTATCATTCACTACTTTTCTTGCACAAGATACGTTAGGTGGTAAGATGCTTTTGTTGTTGTTGCCGAGGGTTGAAGAAAACCGCTCTGCGATGCAAATGAGACTTTACGTTGCATTTTAATGCCAATCGAGGTCAAATTAAGCTTCGCTTTCTTCATTTTCTGATGAAGAAAACCATCTGCTGATGCAGTGAGACCTCTTACGTTGCATTTTTCCCTGCCAACTCTCCATAGAAGTCCAATTAAGCTCCGTTTCTTCATTTGTCGACCCAAGATATAGTTACCATTTCCATTCGGCATCCAATCATCTTCAATTGTGGGATCCGGATCGGGAACATTCTTATGAACCATGATATCTGCATGCGTTAGTAAACATACAAACATATATATGGTGGTCAACAACACCCAAACAGCAATCGACTAATAAAAGTCAATCCAACATATCAATCAGTTCATGTAAAGTATGGGAATAATGTGTTTATCAAACTCTAATCATCTAATCCTAACAATCATATCCTAGGCACCTAGTCCTTCAACGTAGGTTAACATCATTTTTAATTAAGCATATAGGATAATTAAGAAAGCCCGTTAGATTATATAGATTTGAAAACATTCTCCCCCTCAAACAATGACTCATTTTCTAAAAAGTTTAAAAGCGCTGAAGTCATTGATTGAGTTTTCAAGTTTTACGAAAACTCTGAATCTGGTTGATTTTCAAGCAACTCATTTACCACCATTTTTGAAAACAACAAATATTTTTCTGAAGAATTTTAGACGGAAAAACTTTTGTGTAGAAACAGCAGTCTTTTTGACGACATGCTTTCCTTGTTTTGTTTTAGGAAAAGTGCACTAATTTTGAAAAATGGTTTAGCGCAAAGACTTTCCTTTCTTGAAGAATGGGTTGCTATCTCAAATAATAGCAAACCATAGTTTTAAGCACGGGTTACAATCAAGTAACGCAAGCCATTAATTGAAGCGGGTTACAAATCGAAATAATCGTAAACCATTTTTGAGACATGTTTAGAAAAGAATATTTACACCTCCTGCTCGAACTTCATCTATGGTCCCGTGCCATTATTGAATGATATTTCTAAGACCGTAGATGTTATCGATACCAGAAGAAATGTCTTGAGAAAACAATATTTTTGGAATTTTCAATTTTTCTGATTTTTTTTGGGTTTTTGAAGGTTTTATATTTTTCTATTTTCTTTTTGTTGGTTTTATATTTTTGTATTTTGTTTTTAAGATAAATATATACAAAGATAGAGTAGATGATATAGTTTAAGAAAGATGATGATACGAGTACCGAGATAAAGATATCGAACAGCCCCGTTGTAGAAGATAGAAGTCGTCATCTCTTTAAACATTCACCACCAAAGCTTCCAAGGGCTCTTGAATTGAAAGAAATTGAACCATCTGAAAGTGAGACTTTGGCGCCTTCCCCAAACCGAAAATCCTTTAATGAAAGTAGATTCCAAGCTATCTTTCAAGCTTCTCTTAGCTGTGCACAAAGAAGCACACCATTATCATTGAACTTGATGCTCCTTTTAAGAATAATCACCGTGATTCTTCGCTCGAGGCTATATCATCCAATAGAACAAGAACGTATCATCCCACTCATAAATAATCTTCTCAAATTTCCTAACCACCAAGTCCGCTATACATTTATAAAAGGTGTCAAGAGAACAATTCCCCAAGTAGTTGAATTGATGCAATCGATCTCTTTGTATAATGCTCAAGAACTCTCCCTAATACACATCATGAGGGTAATGAAGAACACCTCCCAATGTTCACATCTTTCGTCCTCGATGATAGTGTATGAAGCTCAAGAACCAAGTACACCAATATCCAAGAGCTCTCCGAATACACATCATGAGGGAATGAAAACACCTCCCATGTTCACATTTTCTTCCCCGATGATCGTGTATGAAGCTCAAGTATCCAAGTATACCAATACACAAGGAATGAATAATCGATAACATTGAAGAAGCAGGCCAAGTCATCGATTATCTCTCGGGTGACAATCTCATGGATGTCAACTCCGAATAAGTGATTATATCTCTCGAATCACCGATTAAGCACTTAAGTGAAACAATCGAGCATCCCCAATGTACACAATCTCTCTCCCCGATCATTGCGATACCATCGAAATCACCACACACTTGTGTACCTCTTTATCTTCGTAAACTTTCTAACCTCTCTTCCCTACATAGTTGGAATAAACACTAAACGCCATAGTCAAACCTTGAGTTTCTACGGTAATGACATTTGTCTTCCCGGATATCTTCAATCACTTAGAAGTATTAAGTTCATCAAGTTTACTCGCCATGAGTCAAACCTTGAGTTTCTCGTGGTAATAACATTTGTCTTCCCGGATATCTTCAATCAATTAGAAGAATTAAGTTCATCAAGTTTACTCGCTTAGATACGTGTCTCCTTCCCCTTTCTCGGTTTTGATACTTCAAAATCAGCAACTCTTTGTAAGCCCGTATACTTGAACTCTTTTGAGAAGAACACATGTAATCATGTGGAATCAACTTTCAAGTAAAATGTGAGCAAGTCTAATTGGGGATTAACTTTGGCTTTTCACTCTTCCCCAATTAGTGCTCTCCCTAAACCGACAATATTTATGATGAATGCTTGAATTGAGAAGAAGTATTTAGATCGTTAAATGCAACTCGCCTTTAGTCTTCCAACATGTAGCGAAAATGTAGAACCGATCAGACTCGACCTTCTTCAAGATTGTCCGAATGGGGAATAGAGTGTTAACATCTTCAACTCACACCAAAAGCATCCCACCAAAAGCATCCCAATTAACTTACATCTTGCAAATCCCCTTAACTAAAATCCCTCCCAATCAAACAAGAACAGAAAGATGTTCATCAAGGAAATCAACAATCAGGCCGCAACGAACACACAAGATGGTAACACCAAACTACCCATCACATCAAACAAGAACAGAGAGATTGTTCGGAATCATCATGTTGATGTATACGTGAAGCATTAACCGGAAGCACTTTGTCGATAAACTCATCAATCCGAGTGAAGATGTCAACCAACGGCTCTTAGAAGAAACTCCATGTAAAGATGATCCGATAAGAAGAAGCTCGGTTCTTACATGAGTTTGGAGCCGTTTGACCATTTATTCTCAAATATCAATCAACCATGCAAAAATTCACACTTCTCTCTCCCTCAAGAATTGCATGTGGAGATGCCATTCTTGATTAAATAAGTGAAATCATCCAAATGTAGTCTATTCACACTTCTCCCCGCAAAATTAGCACATGATGTCGCCATCGTCATTATAGTTGAGCAAGTGGAATCGAAAACAATCAATCAGAGCCGGTTCACTTGATAATTGAAAGCACATGGAAAAGCATGAAGCATGTTGATGAGAATGGTCATAATTGAGAAGATTTCTCTTTAGAAGATAAAGCGCATCAAGCGTACACTTTTCTTTTCTTTAGAGTACGAGGCATGAACTGTTTTGTTCATACGTCATAAGAAGATTTCTCTTCTTTTGAAGATAAAGCGATCGAGACGTACACTTTTCTTTTCTTTAGAGAACGAGGCTTGAACTGTTGTGTTCAAACATCATAAATCTCTCTTTTCATCATCTCTTGGCAAACTTATAATCAACCCCATTGTCATTCAAGAGGCTCTTTGTCGTGACAATTGATGGAGAAAACCCAATATGATGAATTTGACCTCAAGTAAACTACCCGAACTCGTGACTTAAACTTGCACATATGTAACAAAGAGCGTGCCGATTTCATTAGCATCTCTAAGTATCTCTAAGTACTCTATACTCTTCAACCAACCAACCATCAAGTATTAGACGTACATCACCTCTTGAAAATCCACAATTGAATGTGACACTAAGCACTACAACGTAACTCCTTAAAGTGATAGTTATTTTGTGGTGGTATGAGCCCAATTCCCCCAAGTGGTAAAAGAAAAGGTAAAAGACACCCAACAATAACTAGATTTCCAAGTCTTCGTTTTTGATAATAAGCTCGAACAAGGATCATGAAGAATCTTCATCCAACCATCCCCGATACCTTCAGATACTAAGTACACTCGCCCGTGATATTTCACTTCAACCTCAAATAAATAATAGTGAATTAACTCCGTTGTCACATCTTGTTAAAAGCTCAAATCTAGCCTTCTTTGACATTTAAATGAACTTTGATAATGGTTTTCATCCCGACCATGGTTAAAAGTACATATCCCCGTAAAACCATATAATAACCAAACTGCCATGACGAAAATCCAAACACACATCCAATTCATGAAGTACACCCTTTTATCCCTTCTTCGAGGCAGAAACAGTAGCACCAGCATCAAATGAGATTTTGAAATACACTTTCCTTTCTCCAAGATGGTTCCATCATTACGGGATTTTATAATTCTATGGTTTAAACCTAGAAATAGTTTCTTTCGCGAGATTTTACAAAACCAAGAATAAACCGTAAGATAGATCCGGAAATGCACTTTACTATTACCAGGATGTTTCCATTGTCACGGGATTTTACAAGTCTATGATTTAAACCGATAAATAGGTTCTTTCGCGGGATTTTACAAAATCAAGACAAAACCGTAAACAATGTTAGCTTGAATGTGTTATGACAACTTTGGTTTCGTGAATATCTGCTTTAGGGAACATGCAATGTTCATCATCGTTCATTATCAAACATCAACATTATCATCAACCATCCAATAAACACTTTGGTAAACACATCATCCACGATTCTCGGCTCGGCTCGGTACCAATTGTAGGATCGTGAATATTATGTTGTTTGATGATTCGGTGGTCTAGGATGATGATAGTATATGAATGCCATGGTTAGAGATGAAGAGAGTAGAGGGAATTCTAGAGATAAACAAAAGTGTAAAAGGTTAGATTAGAACTTCCAATCCTCTACCTTGGAAGGTAGAGGGTATTTATAGGTTACAAACTTAACGACCTCCGATCGTCTCATGGATCGTGTATACAGCGGGTAAAGACCGCCCTTCCTCCACGGTGTTACACTACGCTAAGCTAAACTAATAACTAACTAATAAACCGATAAACAACGAATTAATGACATGTCTACGAGCTAACTTATGCTAGATAATATTTGGGGTGACCGATACTTTACTTATGGAATTTCCAATTCCTAACAAAAATATCAGGTTAATTTGATGTTATCAAATATCCCCCCACTTGAACTCTACTTGCCCTCAAGTAGACCTATTAAATCATTCTTAAAAAGATATCTCCAAAGATTAATTGGAAGATATGAGTTTAAAAATCACCTAAGCTAGAAAATTCCAAACCGAGAACCTCTCGAAACGGGAATCGAAATCACACACTCTCTCTCATAATTCACGTGTTTATTTTTGGGGTGATCACTCAACTGCTCAGTCATGGCGAGTATTCTATCATAGGCTTGGCAAATATACTAATCTCTACCACTAGAGTTTATAGATGCAGCTATTCTAAAAGGCAAAGGGTTGACACAACATAAAGTCTTATGGGGTATTTTTTCATTACTAACGAGCTACGTGAAGGACACAAAACCAATGATACATGACCAAATCCATGGCCAAGACACCAATGATTGCTCGCTTCTTCACCTAAAATCGATTCATGACTAAGGGTAGGATAAGATATGGGAATTATTTAATGGGTGTAAACAAAAAGAAACGAAACAAATAGATTCCTAAGTCCATAGTCGCCCCACCACTAGTCGCATTCAATCCCATAACAAAAATCGAGGGTCAAGAGTCAAGGGGTCTTCAATACACGAGTCAATGCATATAAAATATAACGTAGTGCCTCATAATCTTCATAAATTAGGCAAATAAGATGCATTAACTCGGCCTTCATCATCAAAAAAAAGTATGTGCTATAAAAAAATTTAAAATTTGGGTAGTTTTAGCACATATTTTGACCAAAAACTATATAATCAACCATTTCTATCTCTCATCCCCCACTCGAACGTACAATGTCCCCATTGTACAAATATTGATTAAAATTTGAAAGGCGAGATAGAAATGTACGGGTTTCTAATTTTATCCGTAAGAACCAAAACGGATATGTAAAAACTGCGCCTAGTTGAACAAGGCGAGAACACTAATGATAAACACTTGCTAGCATGCTTTTTTTGCAAGACAATGTATACATGAATCAAACAATAGAACATATAAAGCATCCCCTCACTTGAGATCAACTATAATCTAAACCCGATTTTCTTCCAAAACCCTTTATTCAAAACCCGCGACTTTCACCGGTGGAACCAAAATTAACCAACAATACCGGACCATGGACATAAGGAAACCAGGTAGGCTAGGCGATGGTGTAACGAAAAACATATATTGGGTGAACAAAATGAAAACAATGGCTCGAGACGGGTTTACTAGGGTATCTTGCACTAATGATGAGTGCAACAAAAGGATTTAACAGGGGATCGACTAATCGATGTGAAAAGTCAATATACACATAACATAATGATGGGTGATGAGTGTCTAAATACTCATCATTTTGTATAATCTAAACGCAAAATCATCTCGAAAACACTCGAAACACATCAAAATGATCAAAATATCACAAATCGTTGTTTTATGTGTTTTAAATGCAAAATATCAAAATCATATGAAAATGATTCAAGTTTGCAAAATTGGCGCTTTAGTCCCCAAGTTTTAAAATTGTCAAATCTAGTCCTCGAATTCAAAATGTGGAATTTTATCATTCAAGGCCCCAAATATTCTAAGTCGTTAAAATTGGTCCTTGAATGAGTTTTTGGTCAAATGGCATAAAAGGTCCTTAAACTTTGGAAAATTTGCAAAATTAGTCCTTGGACCTTTTAAAATGGAATTTTATGCAAAAGTGGTCCTTGTACTATTCATTTATGGCAAGTTTGGTCCTTGTGAGAAGTTTGAAAAGTGTCAAGTTCAGTCCTCAAGTTTGGATAAATTACATTTTGGTCCTTGTATACCACTTAAACCAAACGAACACCATTTTTAATATCAAGCCCAAATCCAATCCATGGCCCAATATACCTTAGCCCAATCCCAAGCTTGACCCTTGAACCTTGGCCCCACTCGAGCCAATCCATATTCATTTGGCCCCGGCCATAATCTATTTTGACCCCTTTGTGTTATTAGCCCCGTCAAACGAAAGTCAAACAAAAGAGAATACCGCCCAAACACCAGACATCGTCCTCACAACCTCGATTCTCCAAAACCGAGTAGTTTTCCACCTTTTCAACACCCCTTACCTTGTCCCTCCACCTCCTCTAAACACCAAAACTCTTAATTGATTGAAACCCACCTCATTAATAGCAAAACCGCTTTGAAGAAAATTGGCGCCAAAATCCACATGTATGGTTCGATGAATTAGAGTGATCCAAGGGCTCTGATTTGGTGGGAAATATTCAGAGGTCAAAGAGAAGTCACAAAAGTCTATAAAGAGGATGAGAGATGCAATGTATTGAACTATGTAGTGTATTTTTAATTTCTTAATGTCGTTTTAAGTATTTTTCAAGTTTAAGTGTAATTTAAAGCTTTCAAGCATTCTGTTTAAGTATTTCAGTGTATTGTAAAACTTTTTCAATTAGCAATTTCAAGTTTTAATCATTTCTCAAGTTTATGCAAAATTTCATGTTTATGCAAAATCTCATGATGGTTCAAATGTTGTTTTTAGTTGTTTATATGGACTAGAATAGATCATATAGGTTCCTAGAAAGCTTATTCAAGCTTTTAGATACCTTAAAATTCAGTTTAGAATCAAAAATGTAAAATCACAAAAATACCAATTAAATAGTTTAAAATTCAAAATCCATTGAAATGGTGTACACAATGGGCGAGGGTAAATCATGGATGGCCTTGGGTTAGAAGCTTAGTGGTAAGCTAATAGGGTGTTCATTGGTTCTTGTTCTCGCTTTGAGCTTGGAAAGCTTTTGTAAGCCTTTTAGTCATTTTTGCATTTCACCGTTGTAGTTGTTAATTAGCTTTAATCTCTGTTTCTTATTGTTTATTAGATATAGTTAAGTGTGTTTAAACCTTAAAATCAAGTAGTTGCTCTTTTAAAGTTGTAGTTTATAAAACTTAGTTATAACGCTTAAAGCGCATCATTGTCATTTCTTAGTTTATTGTTGTAATTGTTGTTGTTTAAGGCTTCATTAGTCCTAATATATGATATTTCATGGTCTTGAATCGCTTTATGGTTTAAAGTTGTGGTTTGCTTTGAAAATCTTCATAACATCAATATAAGTGGTGTTTGGTTTTGGTGTTTGAAAGCTCTCGGTCTTTGGCTTTGTTGGAAATCTGTTTAACTTGGTCTAAATAACTAATCTTAGTCACAAAACCAAAGGCTCATAAGCAAAAAGTCAAAATTCTTTTAATCACATATCAGGCGATCAACGTTGGAATTTTAAGATCTAAGATCATGATTTTGTGTTAGCAAGTTGTTAAAAGTACTCAAATCCGCTTTTAGTTAACCTTGTAACAACATAATCGGTGCTTAAAATCGATTAAAGTTCATATAAGTCAAACTTTTAGTTTAAGTCAAAAGTCAAATTTTCATTTGGGTCGTTTTGAATAAAATAGATCTTTTCTTGTGTGCTTATTAGTAGGATTCAAGCTTATAAGTTTTTGGATTATTAAAGTTTAGTTGCTTAATAAAATTAGAAAATGCTAGCTCTGCTCATCGCCTTTTTAAGTGCTTATTTTATTGCTTCTTTTGGGTACCTAGTCAGTTATAGTGCCACTGCAGATTACATAAGCTCAATCAAAAGCTTGCACAGAGCTCATTTATTGTTCAAATCTTGTGATCTTTGTTTCTTTGGAAAGCTAAACTGGTCATCTTGAAGTATCAAGCTTTGTTTTTCATTTTGGAACTTGTTTGGTAGGGTGCAAGTAGCTCTAAGTTTGTCCCATTTCGTGTTGTCAATAAGTGCTTATCTCGCTATTCTAGCTTATCGTGTGCTTCTTTGTATCTCTTAGCTTCATTTCTGCTCATATAGCTTGTTTACATCCATTTTGAGCTTCTGTTTCAAAAGTTAAGCTTGTTTGAGCTTATTTCCACAAAATAATCTCTTAAGCCATCTGTTGGGATCATAAGCTACTCAAACAAACTTATTTCAAGTTTGTAAAATTTTTGTCTTTGTTAAAGTTTCATAATATCAGTGTTAAAGTAGTTTTCAAAAGAAAATCCGTAAAAGATCAATTAAAAATCAAATGATAGTGTTTATTTAATATTTCTTAGCTTTTTGATTTTTCTTTCTAGCTTATTAATAAGCAAATCTTGTTTTTTCTATTTTTCTTAGTTTTCGTCATTATATAGTATTTTTAGAAAAAGTTTCATATTTTCTCTATCTTTTAGTATTTATTATAATTTTAATTAGTTAAAATAGTAATTAATTAGTAATAAATAATTAAAAAGCATAAAAATATCTTTTCAGTTTTAAAATTAGTTTTATCATATTTTAGATTTTCAAAGTTAAAATTTTATTTTTCCAGGTTTATTTTATATTTTCTAGTATTTAAGTGTATTTTAAATAATAATTAATTAGTAATAATTAGATAAAAAGTGTGAAAAATATATTTTAGTTTTAAAATTAGTTGTATAATATTTTAGATTTTCTCAATCATAATTTTATTTTTCTAGCCTTATTTTGTATTTTCTTCTATTTTAGAGTATTTATTAAATAGTTAAAATAGTTTTAATTAATAATAATTAATTAAATAGTCATAAAATAATTTTCTTTTCTAATAATTTTCTTTTATTTTCAGGATTCCAAAATGTTATTTTCATATTTTTAGGTCTTTTATTTCTTAGATTTCACTTTTTATTTTGTACGATACGTAGTTTTTAAACGCACGATTTACGCTTTCTTTTATCTCGATTGTTGTGCTTCCCAATTCGTATTCCATTCCATTCCAATCAATCAAGAGTGTAATATTTCTAATCAAAACCTTTATAGATCACTATCCTTAGTGATCACCCATCATCTCGAGTTTGTTTGACACACCATTGAGTCTCCGTGGGACATAACGACCCGGAATTCATTCTATTCTCCGTGACTTCATTGTATTTGTGTCTTAAGTCGTTTTAAGTCTGTTATGGTTGGCTATTCACAAGTGGCCAGCTTGTGTGATTAGACTTGACGGTTTAGCACAGATCAAAATTTTGGCGCCGCTGCCGGGGAGGCTTTAGCGTGTGTTTAGCCATTTTCAGACCCATTCTTGCACATAACCCATCTTTTGTAAAAAGTTTTTGTAAAGTTATAATAAATCAAAAAGTTCATTAGCATTTTTCCTAAAGTGTTAAAAACACCAAAAAAAATATAAAACAACAAAACAATCGTAGCATTTTCTATCTTGTGTTTCTTTTAAGGTGATTCTTAAAGAAATACGATTTGGTTAAACGAGACGATACCAAAAATATTGTCCAAAAGTTTTTGAACCCAATTGCACAAATCATTACCTACGTCTTTTCAGTGGTACTTAATTTATACATAAAAATCAACCACCGCAAATCAAGGCAGTGCACTACCTAACCTGGGGTGCGACCATAATAAGTTCCCGAACATCGATTTAAAACTTGCCTTTGTGTCACTTGTGATTTGGTGTACCTTTTTCAAAGAAGCCATTTCATTTGTGATTATTGGTTAAGTTCACTTGTTGTTTTGCCTCATTTGTTTTGAAAATTGATTTTATACTTAGTGCATGCGCACTGCTCTTCCGATTCTACAAGTCCACTTTCTCGAACTTGGTAACATTCCTCCTAGACGTAGAGGACGCTCAGCTCCTTCACCGTGATCGAGGAACGCCTACCACCACCACCTCCCGCCGAAATGGCGAAGACAAACCCATGAATGAGCTTCTCCAAGCACCCATCGAGGTTACGGAGATGCCATTGTTGTCCCACCATTGTGGTCGATACCTTCGAGCTCAAAACCGGGTTGCTTAATCTTGTAACCCAAAGCCAATTCTATGGTTTTGAGCGGATGATCCTCATGCACACATTCGATGGTTTAACAAGATTGCATCTACCATCAAGTACAAGAATGTCCCACATGAAGCTATCAAGCTTCTTTCGCTCCCATTTTCTGTAGGACAAGCCCGGAATCGCTTCGAGAAACAACCCCTCGCTCTATAGAGACATGGGAAGATCTAGTCACCAAGTTCGTTAACTAGTTCTACCCTCCATCCCGAACCACAAGTCTTAAGAATGAGATAATGAAATTTTCTCGAGA
The DNA here is from genome assembly GCA_022545495.1 of Chrysanthemum lavandulifolium. Lineage (NCBI taxonomy): Eukaryota > Viridiplantae > Streptophyta > Magnoliopsida > Asterales > Asteraceae > Chrysanthemum > Chrysanthemum lavandulifolium. The sequence goes on along the minus strand of CM040239.1, from coordinate 74,445,908 downwards.
TTTGATGAATCATTCGGGAGGCATGGGATCGTTACAAAGAGTTGCTTCGAAGTGTCCGCATCACGGTTTTACCGAGTTAATGCAAATGGATACTTTCTACAATGGTCTCAATCGCACCAATCAAGACTCTTTGAATGCCTCCAAGGAGGTATTTCGAGCAAGACCACAAAAGAGGCCTTGCAAATCATTGAGAACAAATCTCGTGTCCTTCCTTTCGAGCAAAGACATATCGGCCTCATGTTGGACCTTCTTCTTCATCCCCGTGAGTACATCTAGCACCGATGCTAAGATTGATAAACCCACGAGACATTGTTCAGCTTTGGTTCTTGCTAACCAAAGAAAGTGACCTTCACTCGACACCAACACATGGTGAAGTGAAGAAAGTTGAGAGTTGTGTCACTGTGGTGGTCCTCATGCTTACTACAATTGTATCGCCACCGATGGTAGTCCTTTGAAGCCAATGCTCTAGCCGGTAGTTCACAGCAAGGAGGTAATCAATACCGCCCTCAAAATGAACCACACTACCGTGCTAACACTAATCGTGCACCACCCGGCTTTAACCGTAATCATAACATGCAAAACCGAATCGAACCAACCAAGAATGAACCAAGGTTATCAAAACCAAGGTAATTTCTATCCTGGACCCAATCAAGGTTTCCAACATCAAGGAAACCTTAATCAAAACCATTTCAATCGAGGGAATCAATTTCATGGGAATATGAATCCTAATCAAGGGAATTTTGGCTATAATCAAAACATACGGCCTCAAATTGTCCCTCCAGCTCCTCCCGTCATTGTTCCTCCAGGACCATCATCTGATGAGTTACTAAAGCAATTCATGAAGTCCCAAGATGAAATGAACAGGTTGTTGGTCACCGATCACGATCTTAAGAAGTCTTTAAATGATCAACCCTGCTCGTGAAAACTTCCGAGCAACACGATCGCTAACCCGAGGGGCGATGCAAAGGCGATCACAACCAAGTGGTGTTTCATATGATGGACCTGCTCCTACTACCTCTTCTTCTTCTTCTTCCAAAGGTAGTGGAAAGTGAACCTCAAGCACACACGGACCCACGACTCCAATGCCCCCTCCTCCGTGGCAATGAGTCAAGTTACCAAGGAAACAACGGACAAGGTGCATTATTCTAGCCCACGGCATCAAGACACGCCCTACCTTCTCGGTAGTCCAACCTCGTTGTCCGAACCCAAGTCAAATCAAGGAGTTGTTTTTGAACCTCCCGTAGCTCCTGCTGAGAATCGAATCCAAATCTTCTATTCCTTACCCATCACGTTTGAATGAGCAAAGCTCCGCTAAAAGCTACCATCAAATGGACAAATTTTTCAAATTTTCCAAGAATTACATTTGACATAAGCTTTATGGATGCTATCATGTCGATGCCCAAGTTTGCATCAACTCTCAAACACATGTTAAGCAACAAGGAAAAGTTGTTTGAAATGGCTAAAACCTCTTAACGAGAATTGCTCAGCTATCCCAAGAAGCTTCCGAAAAGCTTGGAGATCCCGGGAAATTTCTCTTACCTTGTGTATTCCTCAGAATGGTTGAATGCTTTGCCCTAGCAGATCTTGGTGCAAGCATAAACCTTATGCCTTATTCAAGATGGAAGAAACTTTCTTCCTAACTCACTCCTACATGCATGACTCTCGAGCTTGCAGATCGTTTCATATCCCGTCCTCTTGGCATTGCCGAGGACGATTTGTGAAAGTAGGAAAGTTCCATTTTCCACCGACTTCGTGGTTGTTGATTTTGATGTCGATCATCGGGTTCCTCTCATTGTTGGTCGAGGATTCCCGAGAACGGTCGTGCTCTCATAGATGTATTTGAGCAGAAATCACATTGCGTGTTGGTAATGAAGTCGCCACCTTCAACCTTGATCAAACTTCGAGGTACTCCGCAAACTATGATTCCGAATCGTTAACCGAATAGATATCATAGATGTTGCTTCAAGAGTACTCAAGAAGTTCTTGGTTATTCTCATAATTCCGCGAGGGGATTCCACCACATCTTCTCAACCTATCATAGCCAATTCTACTCCTTCTCTCACTCCGCTTGAGGGAAGCGACTTCATCTTAGATGAGATTGAAGCATACTTGGCTAGTGATTCTGCTCCATGGGAAATTGATCACGCCCAATTGATATTGAGGGGACATACTTTATTGAGAAGTTGCTCAATGATGATCCATCATCAACCCTCCTCTAGTGATTCAATCCTTATGAGATTAATCAAAATGAGATTAACTGAGGAGATATTCTTCTAAAGAAGTTGTCAACCGACACTCCTCCTCTCCTTCCCATCAAACTTCATAACAAGGAAGTCAAGTCGCTTGAGAAAATCAAGAATTTCGAGGTTGAGCTTATGACTTACCTCCTCATCTCGAGTATGCATTTCTTGAGGGTGATGATAAATTACCCGTTATTATTGCTCGAGATTTGAGTAAAGATGAAAAGTCGCCTCATAAAATCTTGAAGTCACACAAGCAAGCAATTGCTTGAAACTCTCCGACATCAAAGGTATAAACCCCGAGTTTTGTACTCATAAAATCTTGATGGAGGATGACTTTAAACGAGTAGTTCAACATCGAGACGAGTGAATCCAAAATCCATGATGTTATCAAACAGAGGTTATCAAACTTCTTGATGCGTGATTGATTTACCCGATCTCGATAGTCCTTGGTCAGCCCCATTCATTGTGTTCAAAAGGGTGGCATTATCGTTATCACAATGAAGATAACGAGTTAATTCCAACTCGATTGGTGACGGATGGCGGTTTGCATTGACTATCGTGAAGTTGAATGACGCTATCCGTAAAGACCATTTTCCTCTACCCTTTATGGACCAAATGCTTGAGAGATTAGCGGAATGAATACTATTGTTTCCTTGATGGTTTCTCGGGTTACTCAGATCCCTATTGATCCACGTGGATCAAGAGAAGACCACATTCACATGTCCATACGGAACTTTTGCCTACAAACGATGCCTTTTGGCTTATGTAATGCTCCCCGCACGCTCCAACGATGTATGATGGCCATATTCCACGACATGATCGGGAAACAATGGAGGTGTTTATGGATGACTTCTCGGTCATCGGGGATTCTTTTCAAACATGTCTCCCATTTAGAAAAATGCTTCAAAGGTGTGAAGACACCAATCTTTGTCTAAACTCGGGAGAAAAGCCACTTTATGGTCAGAAGGCATAGTCCTGGCCATAAGATTTCCAAGACGGGATTGAGGTAGATAGAGCAAAAGTCGATGTTATTGCTAATTACCTCATCCTACTACCATCAAAGGTATTAGGAGTTTTCTAGGTCATGCCGGTTTCTATCGTGAGATTCATACAAGACTTTTCTAAAATCGCCCGCCTATGACCCATCTTCTTGAAAAGGATGCTCCTTTATCTTCTCACCCGAGTGCATAGAAGCTTTTGAAACATTGAAGAAAAAGCCATCAAGCACCCATTCTCGTTGCTCCCGATCGACTTGCCTTTGAGCTCATGTGCGATGCAAGTGATTTTGCTATCGGTGCAATCCTAGGGCAACGCAGTAAACAAGCATTTTCACCTATTCACTACGCAAGTAAGACTATGATCAAGCTCAAACTCATTACACCACCACGTAAAAAGAGCTACTAGCCGTGGTGTATGCATTTGAGAAGTTTCGCCATACTTAATCTTGACCAAATGCGTGGTGTATACGGATCACTGGCCTCAAATATCTCTTTGCAAAACAAGATGCAAAGCCGAGATTGCTTCGCTGGATTCTCCTCCTCCAAGAATTTGATATCATTATACGTGATAAAAAGGAGCCGAGAATCTAGTCACGATCATCTCGTCTGCATTAGAAAACCCTCACCAAGATGTTTTCGAGAAAAGGAAATAAATGAAACATTTCCTCTCGAGACACTCAATGCGGTTTCTTTTCGTGAAATTCTACCACCCCATGGTTTGTCGACTTTGCAAATTACCATGCGGGTAACTTCATTGTGAAAGGGATGTCAACCCAATGTAAGAACAAATTCTTCAAAGATGTTAAACATTATTTCGGGACGACCCTACTTGTTCAAAATCGTGCGGATCAAGTCATCCGACGGTGTGTTTATGGACGAAGCTATTGACATTCTCATAGCTTGCCATGTCGACCCACCGGGGCCATCATAGTCCAAACTACACCGCCAAAAGGTGTTTGATTCCGGTTTTATTGGCCCACAATCTATAAGGATGCCACGAATTTGTCAAAGCCTCGGACGCTTGTCAACGTCATGGTAATATCTCTCAAAGGAATGAAATGCCACAAAATGCCATTCAAGTTTGTGAGATATTTGACATATGGGTATTGATTTTATGGGGCCATTTTCTTCGTCTCGTGGAAACAAGTACATACTCGTGGTCATGACTATTTGTCAAAATGGGTTGAAGCAAAAGCTTTACCCACCAATGATGCCCGAGTTGTTGTGAAGTTTTTAAATCTCTTTTTCCGTGTTTGGAACTCGAGAGCGATAATTAGTGATCGTGGTACACATTTTTGCAACGACCAATTTGAAAGAGTCATGCAAAAGTATGGTGTTACCACCGCCTCTCATCGCATACCACCCCAAACAAGTGGGCGGTGGAAGTTTCCAATCGTGGTATTAAAAGGATTCTTGAAAGGAAGAGGCGAAAATCGTGCATCCCGGTCGGATAAGCTTGATGACGACTGGCCTTCGTGACAATTTACAAAACACCCATCGGTGTACTCCATACAAGCTAGTGTACGAAAGGCATGTCATCTTCCGATTGAGTTAGAGCACAAGGCGACTGGCCTTAAAACATGCAAACTTCGATATACAGACAACGGTGATCATCGGAAAGTTCAAATGAATGAATTAAATGAACTCGTGATCGCTTATGAGAACTCTTTGATCTACAAGAAAAGACAAAGAAGATTCATGACTCCAAAATCAAGAACCGCTTTCAACGTTGGTGATCGAGTCCTTCTTTTAATTCAAGATTGAAGATTTTCTCGGGAAAGCTCAAGTCCCGTTGGTCCGTCCATTCACCATTGCTAAGGTTTATCCTTATGGTACCGCTGAGTTATCTCAACTCGATGGTCCTAATTTTAAAGTGAATGGTCATCGAGTGAAGCATTACTTTGGAGAGGACATTCCCCGTGGTTGTCCGGATCTACAAACTTTCCCCATGAACCAATGAATGCGGGATCGAGTCAAGCTAGTGACTGGTAATCAAAAACTTTAGCACATACAATATGGGTTTTCACCCATATCTCGCCTTCTTACCCCTTTCTACCACCCTAGTGTGGGGAGTTTCCCACGTTGTATATAAAATCATGTTCTAAAAAAAAAAAAAAAAAAAAAAAAAAAAAAATCTTCTAAATAATGGTCGAGTATTTCCCTTTACGTTCTATGTTTCGCATAACCGCAGACTTTGAATATTGAGGGCAATATTCATTTCTAAGTGGGGGAATTCTCGCGAATTTTGTCATGTATTATCCACCCAATTCCCGCTTTTGGCCAAAATTTTTTTTTGCGGTAAGTGTTTTACACTTACTCGACTTGGTTATCATCCGCCATGTCTCAGAAGACAAAATGATTGGCTAATCCAGAGCAAACGGCTCTTGGTAAAGATTTCTCAAACCGCTTATATGGCTTGCAATTTGCCCAAAATTGTATGGTTTTCACCACCATATCCTAAAAAGTGAAGAGTTGGCTAGCCCGCAAGGTTATGGCTTGTGGTAAAGGCGATGGAAAATCCATAATTGGTATTCACCACCAAAGATAATTCGATAATTTATCTAAGAGTTGGCTAGTCCGTATGGTACGGCTTCCGTAAAGACACATCAAACTGCTATATGGTTTATGATTTGCCAATAAATCGATGGTTATCGAAGGTACCATAGTTCTTACTTGAACTAAAACATTTGGCTACCCGTAAGTGATGGCTTTTGGTAAAGAGTTTTCAAATCCATTAAGTTTTCTCAAATCATTGCTAGGGACTAGCAATATCTCGATGTAGGATTGATGAGTGTCAAATACTCATCATTTTTGTATAATCTAAACGCAAAATCATCTGAAACACTCGTAAACACATCAAAATGATCAAAATATCACAAATCGTGTTTTATGTGTTTTAAATGCAAAATATCAAAATCATATGAAAAATGATTCAAGTTTGCAAAATTGGCGCTTTAGTCCCCAAGTTTTAAAATTGTCAAATCTAGTCCCTGAATTCAAAATGTGGAATTTTATCATTCAAGGCCCCGAAATATTCTAAGTCGTTAAAATTGGTCCTTGAATGAGTTTTTGGTCAAATGGCATAAAGGTCCTTAAACTTTGGAAAATTTGCAAAATTAGTCCTTGGACCTTTTAAATGGAATTTTATGCAAAAGTGGTCCTTGTACTATTCATTTATGGAAAGTTTGGTCCTTGTGAGAAGTTTGGAAAAGTGTCAAGTTCAGTCCTCAAGTTTGATAAATTACATTTTGGTCCTTGTATACCACTTAAACCAAACGGACACCATTTTAATATCAAGCCCAAATCCAATCCATGGCCCAATATACCTTAGCCCAATCCCAAGCTTGACCCTTGAACCTTGGCCCCACTGAGCGACCCGCATATTCATTTTGGCCCCGGTATAATCTATTTTGACCCCTCAGTGTTATTAGCCCTCGGTCAAACGAAAGTCAAACAAAAGAGAATACCGCCCAAACATCAGACATCGTCCTCACAACCTCTCGATTCTCCAAAACCGAGTAGTTTTCCTCCTTTTCAACACCCCCTTACTTGTCCTCCACTCCTCAAACACCAAACTCTTAATTGATTGAAACCCACCCTCATTAATAGCAAACCCGCTTTGAAGAAAATTGCCAAAATCCACATGTATGGTTCGATGAATTAGAGTGATCCAAGGGCTCGATTTGGTGGGAAAGATTCAGAGGTCAAAGAGAAGTCACAAAAGTCTATAAAGAGGATGAGAGATGCAATGTATCGAACTATGTAGTGTATTTTAATTTCTTAATGTCGTTTTAAGTATTTTTCAAGTTTAAGTGTAATTTAAAGCTTTCAAGCATTCATTTAAGTATTTCAAAGGTATTGTAAAACTTTTCAATTAGCAATTTCAAGTTTTAATCATTTCTCAAGTTTATGCAAAATTTCATGTTTATGCAAAATCATGATGGTTCAAATGTTGTTTTTAGTTGTTTGTATGGACTAGAATAGATCATATAGGTTCCTAGAAAGCTTATTCAAGCTTTTAGATACCTTAAAATTCGATTTAGAATCAAAAAATGTAAAAATCACAAAATACCAATTAAATAGTTTAAAATTCAAAAATCCATTGAAATGGTGTACACAATTTGGGTGGTAAATCATGGATGGCCTTGGGTTAGAAGCTTAGTGGTAAGCTAATAGGGTGTTCATTGGTTCTTGTTCTCGTTTGAGCTTGGAAAGCTTTTGTAAGCCTTTTAGTCATTTTGCATTTCATCATTGTAGTTGTTAATTAGCTTTAATCGCTTCTTATTGTTTATTAGATATAGTTAGTGTGTTTAAACCTTAAAATCAAGTAGTTGCTCTTTTAAAGTTGTAGTTTATAAAACTTAGTTATAACAGATTAAAACCGCATCATTGTCATTTCTTAGTTTATTGTTGTAATTGTTGTTGTTTAAGGCTTCATTAGTCTTAATATATGATATTTCATGGTCTTGAATCGGTTTATGGTTTAAAGTTGTGGTTTGCTTTGAAAATCTTCATAACAATCAATATAAGTGGTGTTTGGTTTTGGTGTTTGAAAGCTCTCTGTCTTTGGCTTTGTTGGAAATCTGTTTAACTTGGTCTAAATAACTAATCTTAGTCACAAAACCAAAGTGTTCATAAGCAAAAAGTCAAAATTCTTTTAATCACATATTGTGCAACAATTGTTGGAATTTTAAGATCTAAGATCATGATTTTGTGTTAGCAAGTTGTTAAAAGTACTCAAATTAGTTTTAGTTAACCTTGTAACAACATAATCAGTCTTAAAATCGATTAAAGTTCATATAAGTCAAACTTTTAGTTTAAGTCAAAAGTCAAATTTTCATTTGGGTCGTTTTGAATAAAATAGATCTTTTTTGTGTGCTTATTAGTAGGATTCAGCTTATAAGCTTTTGGATTATTAAAGTTTAGTTGCTTAATAAAATTAGAAAAATGCTAGCTCTCCGCTCATCGCCTTTTTAAGTGCTTATTTTATTGCTTCTTTTGGGTACCTAGTTCATTATAGTGCCACACTGCACCAGCTTACATAAGCTCAATCAAAAGCTTGCACAGAGCTCATTTATTGTTCAAATCTTGTGATCTTTGTTTCTTTGGAAAGCCAAACGGTCATCTTGAAGTATCAAGCTTTGTTTTCATTTTGGAACTTGTTTGGTAGTACGCAAGTAGCTCTAAGTTTGTCCCATTTCGTGTTGTCAATAAGTGCTTATCTCGCTTATTCTAGCTTATCGGTGTGCTTCTTTGTATCTCTTAGCTTCATTTCTATTCATATAGCTTGTTTACATCCATTTTGAGCTTCGTTCAAAGAAGCAAGCTTGTTTGAGCTTATTTCACAAAATAAGCTCTTAAGCCATCTGTTGGGATCATAAGCTACTCAAACAAATTATTTCAAGTTTGTAAAATTTTGTCTTTGTTAAAGTTTCATAAGATCAGTGTTAAAGTAGTTTTCAAAAGAAAATCCAAAAATATCAATTAAAATCGGTGATAGTGTTTATTTAATATTTCTTAGCTTTTTGATTTTTCTTTCTAGCTTATTAATAAGAAAATCTTGTTTTTCTATTTTTCTTAGTTTTCTGTCATCATATAGTATTTTTAGAAAAGTTTCATATTTTTCTCTATCTTATTAGTATTTATTATAATTTTAATTAGTTAAAATAGTAATTAATTAGTAATAAATAATTAAAAAGCATAAAAATATCTTTTCGTTTTAAAATTAGTTTTATCATATTTTAGATTTTTCAAAGTTAAAATTTTATTTTCCAGTGTTTATTTTATATTTTCTAGTATTTAAGTGTATTTTAAATAATAATTAATTAGTAATAATTAGATAAAAGTGTGAAAAATATATTTTTAGTTTTAAAATTAGTTTTATAATACTTTAGATTTTCTCAATCATAATTTTATTTTTCTAGCCTTATTTTGTATTTTCTTCTATTTTAGAGTATTTATTAAATAGTTAAAATAGTTTTAATTAATAATAATTAATTAAATAGTCATAAAATAATTTTCTTTTCTAATAATTTTCTTTTATTTTAGGATTCCAAAATGTTATTTTCATATTTTTAGGTCTTTATTTCTTAGATTTCACTTTTTATTTTGTACGATATCGTAGTTTTTAAACGCACGATTTACGCTTCTTTATCTCGATTGTTGTGCTTCCCAATTTCGATTCCATTCCATTCCAATCAATCAAGAGTGTAATATTTCTAATCAAAACCTTTATAGATCACTATCCTTAGTGATCACTCCATCATCTCGAGTTTGTTTGACACACCATCGAGTCTCCGTGACATAACGACCGGAATTCATTCTATTCTCCAGACTTCATTGTATTTGTGTCTTAAGTCGTTTAAGTCTCATATGGTTGGCCATTCACAAGTGGCCACTTGTGTGATTAGACTTGACGGTTTAGCATGATCAATGGGCTATTCGGGTTTACTCTTGAATGCCTTATATCCTAGCCTGCACCGATCACACCTAGTTACCTCCGTTTAATGCTCATTATAATGGTCTCAAAAGATATGCAAGGCCAAGTTCTAAAGTCTACTACACCACCGCACACCATTTTTATGGTATTATGTATAAGGGGAAACGGAAAGGCTTATCCTCACACAATGGAAATATAGGGTAGGTGTGCTCAAGAAAGATTAATCCAGCTAAGTAATGAAAACATGTCAAAATTTTACTAATGAAACACTTTTCACTAAAAACTAGAAAAATAAAGGCAAGTAAATCAGGGTGGGTGTTTATTTCTAATCCTTCCCCACTGGGTCATACTAAGCATATAAATGAAAAATAAGAAGGGTTAGAAATGGAACAGAAAACTCCCTGGATTTGCTCGAATGATCGAAGATACACGAGTAAACGTGTCCCGCTTTGAGATCTATGAGCAAACTTTAATAACTCAATTCACTTAAGACAACCAAATGTATCATACTAGAAAAACAACAAGTATTAAAAGAAAATAAAACCTAACTCACTTTGTAGGATCACAGTTGCATTTGGCATATGCAACAAGCCTTTTAAAACACTCTTGTCACGAGTGGACTGATGAAGTCTCGTGAGGGTTTAAAGGAACACACCCACAAGTTTCATTCAAAACTAATACAAGGTTATCGCGTAAGTTTAAAATGAAATTTCGTTGCGAGGAGAGGTTACGGCGTAGTAGTAATTGGTAAAATTGAGGTCGTCCCAAGAGCTATGTGAGCGGATTCTAATTAAGTCTATGTGTCACCGGTTTTAAGCGGTTTGAGGTTTGAAATGATTAATTAACTAATAAACAAGAAATAAAAGCAAGTAAAGAAAATAGAGGTTGTGATCAATAGAGGAAAGTGTGCTAACCTAGTTATTCATCCTATCATGTAATGTTCATGTTTTATTACTTCCAATTGATTCAAGTGGGGTTTAATTGCTAGGACAACATTTGGTCAATTCGTCCTAACCTATCAACAAAGGCTCCTACCCGAGGTCAAGATTATACCCTTGATAGTCGAGTGGTTTTAGTCGCTTGCCAAGTCATAAATTACCCTACATGCAAGATTCAAAATAATGAGTGCCGGCGCTAGCATCTTAGACACTCATCCCTAACTTCTTAAGTTCATCCGACGACCGGTGATCATTTGGCCGGTCGTATAAGTGAGGAAGGGTCGTCGGTTGGTCAATTCTTACCCTCCCAACTCTACCTAACTACTTAGCCAAACATATAGTAAATTATACCAACAAAATGAATAAATATGAATTGAATTGAACATATTGTTTGATACAAATTACTTGATGTAGAGCTAATAATGATGATGATTGCAAGTGAATTCTTCCTTGAAAGATGGCTTGAACTGCTGAAATTGCCTGAGTGGTGTCTTAATCGACCCCTAAAAGAGGGGTGAAGAGAGATACCAAAATACGATTTAGGTGTATTTATAGGTCATGACATGATTACAACAGAACCTTAAGTGCGCAATAAGCTACGCCAGTAACCAATGACAACGCAAATAATTACGAAAATAGAAAAACTACGGCGTAACTAAATTATTAATTACGCCAGAATCGAAACTACGCCAGTAACTAAATTATTGAACGCCGTAAATTTTTGATTTATACTTTTATCATCCTCCCATTTTATGAAACTTTAATAGCCTTCAAAGACGTCTTTGACCCTTGATCTACGACATAATTTACTTCAAGTCCCCGATCGAACTTGTTATTTTACTTTTAGTCCTCGGAATAAATATCATTAAACCCATTTAGCCCCTGGACTTCAACTCCTTCGCGCCCAAGTAATTAATTATATGAACTAAATCACCGGTTACGCCGTGTAATTCTTTATCCTCAGATTCGATTAGCTCCATAATAACCTCTACAACAGAACTAATAAGCATGTTACCGTAACATTCACAATAATAATTACTACGTAACCTAAGAGTTGGTTACGTCGATCCTTCATGGCATCATATTTACGCAGTAACACAATTAAACAGCTACGTGTAACCTTCAAATAATTCTCGTGCCCTCAGAGTTTGGGTTACGGCGTAGTCAAAAGTGCCACTTACCTGTAACTTGTCTTCGTGAATATATTTCTTGGCCTTTTCACATCTTTTCGCCTCAATGCCTCATTTATCCCGAAATGTAAATATGAACGAATATAAACGAATTAGTACCATATTAAAACAAATGATACCATAAACACGGGAATTTGATATGTAAAATATCAAAGTTAGTTTGATGTTATCGCTTGTCAAAGAATATTAATTGATATGAATGCCTTTTCTATCTGTCGCAAGTTACAATTTTAAGTTTGCATCATTTATTGTTTGTCACTTTTTGGTTGGTATGAGTTTGATTAGTCTAGCTTCATAAGGGAATTATATTTCTTTTGTGGGCCCGGTTCCAATTTTACATCGTTGATAAGTAATTCGGTTTTGTAGCCACATGTGGTATTAGTCTTCGAGTTATGGGAAGTCTTTTCGCTCGGATATATTGATTTTCATGGGTTCTATATATTACGAAAAATGCTTTTATCATTTTCAACCGGTGCTTATTTGTATATTTAATGTGTATGTTTTATTTGCAAGTTTCCTTAATTCAAACGTCAACAAAGTGCACAACTTTCAATTTCCAAGTTACTAGTCATGTTTATAAACGTTTGTTGTTTTTTTTCTTGATAGTAGGGGTATGTGTTTTTGGCCTGTATAAATCAATAAAAGTGTGCATAGGTGTTAAGGTTAATATAAAATCAATGATAAAACGATACATATACTTTTAAATTATGTATATGTGTTATGCTAGTTGTTATATTTCCTATTTATTTGTGGTTTAGTTGTTTTGGGTATATTTGTACAAGATTAATGAAGATGGTGATAGCAATGAAGACCTAAAAGTTGATGCACATACACATAATGATAATATCACGCGCTTGAAGAAACACGATTATTGAAGGCTGCACGTATGTTCTTTGAAGCGCACATATGCTCTAAATAATTCGGTGAGAAACTCAAGTACAAATATGTTCTTTGAAGGCGTGCATGTATGTTCTGGGAGAACTGATTAGAAACTTCAAATACATTGTTTTGTGCACATATGTTCTTGAAAGGCGCGATATGTATATCGTATTTTTACTTTTAGAAATTTGTATTTTAATTGTATTTCAATCAATATCAATTTTGTGTTTAACATTTATGTTCTTTGGTTTATTATAAATTTCGTTATTTAAAAACACATATGCACCTTATTATTGAAAAACATGTAAAAAATTATTCCAAAAGACATATGCACCTTATTATTGAAAATATGTAAACAAATTTATTCCAAAACATATATGCACCAAATCATTTTGAAAACATACATGCTAAAAAATTAAAAATAAAATAAAAATTCCAAAATTAAGGGTTTATAAAAGCTAGATTTATTCTTAAAAATCAAAAATAATATAAAATGTCTTTTACTATTATACCCTTTTGGATTAAATGAAAATATTTAATATTTTAAAAAATATTATTAGTCTAGAGGAGGTTTTCATGCTCGTGACTTAACATGAATCGAAAATAAAGTCCCTATATATATATATATATATATATATATATATATATATAGTAGGATCCGATGAGAAGTAAATTAAAATAAGAAGTGGTAAGAAGTGATCAAAATCGCATTTGAGA
>CM040239.1:74388004-74432404 GCA_022545495.1 Chrysanthemum lavandulifolium | reverse complement strand
CTCATTTTAAAACAAGCTAAGCTTGAGGTCGCCACTTTGCAAATTCAAAACACCGAACTAGTTAAAAGAAATCGTAATCTTCAAGATGAACTTAAAAGGCAAATGATATTCTTAAGAGTTGGACCGCTAAGAATCCTGTGGTCTTTGATGTTGTGGAGCCCCAAGAGAAGAAGAAGAGAGAGTCATAAGTGAAGATCATCTCCCCGACTCTCTCAACAAAGACCGCCTCCTAAGCCATTTGTGTCCGTGGCATGATTACAAGTATGTTGGTGATTCAAATTCCAAGAATGGATTGAACGAGTTAATCCCGAGAGTAAGCTTCCAAACTTCGATTCTCGAAGGATTCTAGAGCTCGAAAGTCAAGCTCTAAAGAGCATGTTGACTCCCGATGCGCCCAGGCAGACTCGAACACATCTCTCAGTCTCAAGTAATCTCAAGCACCGCCCACCACCGAAACCTCTTGTGGTGCCGCCCAAGCTCGAGCTTACTCCACTACAATTCAATCCTCATTCACCAAAAGAAAGGTCCGGACGGTAGAACCATCCTTCAAAGACAAGCAAAACTAATCCAACAAGAGTCTACTCCTCGCCGAGACTTCATCATCCTCTCGTCCCCACCGAAGTCGATCAACCAAGAATCGATCGAACTTGTGAGGAAGCTATCAAAAAATGGAATCCATTGAAAAGGTCCCCGAACCAATCAAGGAGACAAAGTCGCCTTCCTCCGCCTCAAAGTCTAAGTCAACCTCCAAAACAAACAAAAGTGAGCCGTGTCATTACACCACCCATACCATCGACAATCGCTATAGAATCCTTTTGCATGATCGCAAAAGGATGATCATAGATCATAGATCATATACAAGATGTCACCAAGCAAACTATACCAAAGTTGGTCATCGATGCTTCATCCTCCAAAATCGCCCCAAAGAATAGAGCAAAACCTTTTCCTCTCTCGTCCTCACCGTGGTTCAATGATCATCATCGATGATTGTCTCATGAATACATGCCGTGTGATATATGCGTAATCCACTCATGAGACATCCCAACATGACAAGATTATTCATGCAAGGAGAAATTCCAAACAACCTGTAGTCACCGAGTCATCCTCACCTCTAAGTGCAAAACCTGGTAGCACTCTGACACAACCACCGACCATGAGTCGATTGCAAATTTCAAAGAGACCTTGAGATCCAAGCCCACTAGTAAGTGGGTCACGAAGAGAAACTAATTCAGCTTTACTACTTGTGCAGAGACACGCCGTGAGCCTATTTGGCATCTAGACAAGGTGGATGCTCAAGCATGACCGTGTGAAGGAATATCCGCACAAGTATGTAAAGGAACCAGGCCCAAGGTAGTATTTGGTGATAACTCATCATGTCCCATCAAGGTTATGGTTCAAGAACCGCAATGGAATAGTTTTCTCGAGAATAGCCTATGTCAACGGTCTCAAATACAATCTCATCGTTGTCACCAACTATGTGATGCAAAATTATTGTACAATTCAATGATAAACAAGGTACCATTTTTAATGCCAACAAGGAAGTTGTGTTGATAGCTCCTAGAGAGATGATGTCTATCTACTTGACATGTCAACTCTCTCCCAAGATGGAACTTGTCTCTTTGCTAAAGCCAATCAAACTATCAATTGGTCAGGCATAAGAGACTTTCACACTTAAACTTCAAAAACCTCAACAATTTGGCAAAACAAAACAAGGTCCTTGGCTTACCATCACTGGTCTTTGCAAAGACAAACCATGCTCGCCTCGTGAAAAGGGTAAACACCACGAGCATCCTTCAAAACCAAACAAAATTTCTCCATCAAAGCCGCCTTCACCTCCCGCACATGGATCTCTTTGGACCGTCACCCCAGATCTATCCAAAGATGAGAAGTATACACTTGTCATTGTTGATGAATTCTCAAGATACACTTGGGTATACTTTCTTTCTAAAAGAGTCAGCAAATGATACAATAATATCATTCATCGAAGATTGAAACCGTAATGACATTATCACAAACAACCGAACCGACAATGGCACCGAGTTCAAATCAAGAACTTGAGAGTTTCGTGATGAAAAGGAATTTCTCAAAATTTCTCATCTCCTTATACCCGTGAACAAAATGGGGTCATTGAAAGGAAAACAGTAACTCTCATTGAGGTCGCTAGAACTATGTTAAATGGCTCACCCTTTCAAAACATTTGACCTGAGCAATAAAAACCGTTACACTCAAAACAGTCAATCATTGTCAAAAGACATAATAAAGCCCCATATGAGATCTTCAAAGGTAGACTTCAGACATCACTATTTTCATGTGTTTGGATGTCCCGTGTTCATTCACAACCACAAGGATCATCTAGGCAAGTTTGATGCAAAAGTCGATGATGGATACTTTTAGGCTACCACCGATCTCCAAAGCCTTCTGTGGTTTTAACACAAGGAGACAACAAGTTGAGGAAACCTTCATGTCACCTTTGATGAAAGTACCGAAAGCATCAAGTTCACCAACACCTCAATGGAGGAAATAGGAATTGATAACTCATCAAGATATCCTCCGATGAGTACAACACCAACTTAATTCCTCATATCAAGTCGATGCCGACATCTCATATTATGTCTTACCCCACAATCTACCCCAACCAACCATCAATGAATTCATTGATAATCGGCCTGTCTCGCTGGATATGTAACAATGATCCAAATGATCAGAACTCAGAACTCATGATCCTCAACCCGATCATGACATCTCAACATTGTTCTAAATGATTCTATGGCTCTTGCACCGAACTCACATCTCGAACTCCCAAAGGACATCTTCAAGCTCGATCCCGCACCACAAAGTAAGTGGACTAGATCTCGTGACATTGAGCTTGTAAACATCATTGGTGAACCCACCGAGGCATGCTCACTAGAAGCATGGTCGCTAGTCTAACCGCAGCTTCACCAATGAATGTCTATATGTCGATTACCTATCGACATTGAACCCAAAAGTGTCATCAAGCTCTAAAACACCCAAGCCGGGTTCAGTTATGCAAGATGAATTGCAACAGCTTGATAAAACAAGGTCATGACCTTGATCAAATGTCCTCGTGATGTAGTAGTCATAGGAATGAAGGGTTTTCGAAACAAGACCGATGAAAACGGCACCGCTATTAAAAACAAAGCCGCACTTGTAGCCAAAGGATACAACAACAAGAAGGCATAGACTATGATGAGACATTTGCTCTCGCTGCAAGAATGGAAGCCATCAGATCTTCCTTGCATATGCAACATACATGAACTTCGTGGTCTACCAAATGGATGTTAAAAGTGCATTCTTAAATGGTGATCTCAAGGAAGATGTGTATGTTCAAGAACCTCCGTGCTTTGAGAGTAGTGAATTTCGACTATGTCTCAGCTTGACAAAGCCCTTTATGGACTTAAACAAGCTCCCGTGGCATGGTATGAAACTCTCTCACCTTCCCGATACAAAACAAGTTTGTCGAGGAAAGATAGACAACACAATCGCTTGTCTATAGAACCCAACAGATGTGATACTAGTCCAAGTGTATGTTGATGATATCATCTTTGGCTCAACAAACTACAACTTTGCAAACAGCTTGAAAACCGATGACAAAGAAGTTTGAAATGAGCATGATGGGGAACTCACTTACTTTCTTGGACTTCAAATCGTGCAAACCGATAAAGGTATATCCATCACCAAGAGAAATACACCGTAAATCTCTTGAAGAAATATGAGATATTTGACTATGCCTCGTTGAAGACACCAATGGTTCCACCTAACAACCTTGGACCCGATCTCACCGCAAATCACCAATCAAACTCATTTCGTAGGGATTGTTGGCTCATCGATGTATCTAACCGCTACTAGACCGTACATACAATTCTCAATCTGCTTAATAGCAAGATATCACCCAATCCCAAAGAATCCCACCTCACCGCAGCCTAAAAGAATACTCGGTGTACTGAAAGGAACCCCAAACCTTGGACTATATTATCCAATATGCTCGTGGTTTGATCTCGCGGTTACTCGATTCCGATTATGCCGGGTCGCAACATGGACAGTAAAAGTACCTCGTGGTCCCACAATTTCTTGGATGAAAACCGTGTGTTGGAGTGCAAAGAAGCAACAATCGGTGGTTATGTCCTCACCGTCGAATATGTAGTCACAGCAGATGTCGTGCCAATGTATTATGGATGAAAAGCCAACTCAGGACTATGACATCCATTACAAAATGGTGCCTATCTTCCGTGATAACACTAGTGCAATTGCAATCTCCAACAACCCCGCCCTCCACCAAAGAACCAAACACATTGATATCGATATCACTTCATCGTGGATCATATAATGAAAGGAGACATAGAACTTCATTTCATCCCTCAGAACATCAATCGCCGATATCTTCACCAAACCTTGATGAGCCTACCTTCAGAGACCGAAAGTCGACTGGGAATGCTTGACATTGAAAGTCAAGTATTTGAAAACCAATCTCAAGAAGTTCTCGACATGGTTCATCCTCCCCGAAAATCCAAAATAAACCTCTCACCGGATGAGTAATACTCATTCGTGGTCCCCGACACTTGACAAAGAGCATTGAATGAGTAACTAAATGGTCCAAGTATCGCTTACTTTAATGTCCTAGGTTGGTAACTATGCCAATTTAATAAAGGAATATATGTCTCTTTGTCTTACTTCATCCCACTTGGCATTTATTGCCTCACACAAGAAATATCAAATTGATATTTTTCTCGCAAAGGTGCACTTTTATCAGGCTACTCAACTATTCCTTGAAAACGGATTTTTATCATGGGTAATGGAGTGGTAGCATTAAATGGGAATTTCAAAAGTCTTTCAAAACCTACTCTTAGTTTTTCCATTTGCACAAAACACCCTCTTATCACTCTATAAATACCCTCTTCTACACAAACAACACACACAAATCAATTTCTCGCAATTAAACTCACAAAATCTTTTCTCAAATCCGTAAATATTTGTGTGTTCTCAAACCTTCAAAACCTCTTTTGAAAACCTTTCTTGTAAACATTTACAAAGTTTTCATCACTAACTAGAGATCTAAACTTTTTAACTGTTTTTGCCAAACGCTTTTTTAAAAACCCTAAAACTTCTTTAAAAGATATGGCTAGAACACAATCTCTCCAGCTTTGCTTCTCAATGGTAGGGATCTATCAAACGTTGAATTCAAAACAAACAATGTCATAGGCAATTTTGAATACCCCGAAAATGTCCCAACCTATAAAGACATTGTAAAATTTTATTCAACCGCCCACTAAAACGGCCTTTGTAAAGTGTCCCTCACAGTGTACCCAAACTACCTCGTGGAGTTTTGGGCAATCATAAAGCCTTTGACCCGACACCTTCGATCGATGAGAATAACCTTAGACCACTCTGTGAGTATCTCATCGTTTAGTCTTAATGGGGGCAACAATATACCCCGGATTACAAAACTTTTGCACTTCAACAGGTTAGATTACAACAAAGGTGTTTATGTCGCCCATCCCGAACCTTCCATGTTGAAGGATGGGTTAAAACAAATCGCTTTGGATCCCACATTTTGGACAAGACCCCACCACTAAAAGTTCATTCCCGTGGCTTGGAGGATCCTTTTCACTTTTGTGATTCAGTCCCTATGGAACCACTCATCCACCGAATGTAAACTCTATTCATTGATGATGGCATACCGCCTCGATGAATGGGGTCACCGTCGACATAGGGGAGATCATTTACGTGATCTTGTAACGAAGCTACAGAGAAAACTAGGACTAAGTATATTTCGTATCCTAGGTTTGTCTCTTGTGCCTTACAATCGCATCGGGTGCCAATTATACCGTGGATGAAAAATTTGAAACTTACCGGCATCCCGAGTCCTTCAAACTTTCAAAAGGACCCATCCCTTGTCTTACCTATTGAATTGACGCCCATATGGTTGTCAGAACAACTGTGAGGATCATGTCTCCAAACCCCGCTCTTAAAAGGAAAAGGGAAGTCTCGATCGACTAAGACTAAACCAAAGTCTCAGGCCCCGAGGCTTCGTGAGCACCACCAAGAGGCACAAAAGGCTCGAGACCAAAAAGACACCCACCGACTGTGCAACAACCACCCCGTGACAACGAAGGACACCGACACATCACGCCGGTGCCTTGGTCACACCTACTACTCCCAAGATCCGTAGGAAACAAACAACCCGGCGGTAGGGGAGCGCTTCCACTTTGCCCAAGTGATGACATTAGCAAATCCAAGCCTTTGTCCGAGGGCACACCGATCGATCCCAAAGACTGGGGAAAACAAACAATCCACCGATAGGGATACAACATTCACCGACTCGCTAAAGGCACTGGAAATACCCATCGCTGTCTCAGGGTCACTGGGGACAAAGACTCGAGGAAAGAAACAACCCACCGATACGGAACCCAAAACCAATCTCGACTCCCGAGAAGACGCTGGAAACTCCCACCAAGGTCCGAGGGGTCCACGGGGACAAAGACTCGTAGGATCAATACCACCACGATATGGAACCCATTCCCACTCCCATGTTAATCTGTCGAGGTTACCGAATGCTTAAATCGATGATGACTTTGTTTGAAGTGATGAAGAAATCTTATCGCTAGGGAAGAAGTGGACGCCGAGGTTCAAATCGAACAAGAGCCTCACCGATCCATGTGAATGATCGAGTCACCTTTTTCGCTCGAAGACAATGACTCACCTCATCTTCCACTCGATGAATTCAAAGATTTGACAATATTCATCCACTCACCGAAAGACAACCGTTAAGTGGATCAAGAGGGCTTCAAGGAGGCTATTTTCTCGGGTTATCGAACAGCTTTGGGATCAACACACCGAGGTCGCCGCCATTCTGACGACCTTAGATCCGATGTGCTCACCTTCAACGAAAATGTTCATGAGCACCGAGATCTTATGTACCATCATCTTGTCAACTCGATGAACACATGGTTAAGTTCCTCAAGCATCTTCGCATAGCTGGGTTACGATTGATGAAATCGGGACGACCGCCAAAGAAGACCCAGTAGCCAATGCCAAAGTGCCGGAGGCAACCGAGGCATATGCAAAGAATTCATCCAGCTCACCGATCTTATAGAGATGCTCAAGTCTCATGAATGTTCGTGGTCTTCAAACTTCGCCTGCACTCTTCGCACCACCATGGACTCACTAAACACTCGTGTAGCTACCTTGACTCAGCCTCGCCTTCAATGGCTTGGAATCTTGGTCCACGAATGACCCGCTTTGGAGTTATCTCATGCAAACTTGATGCAAAGGTCACCGGTCTTCAAGCGACATTGAAATAAAGGCCATGATGACCAAATCTATCAGCCTTCAAAGGTCAAGTCGGTCACCCCCTCAAGACCTACTCCAACTCTTGCCCTCACCGACGCTTACTGCAACAGCTGAGGGGAGAATATCATCAAGAAACCCTCTGCACACCGAGGGGAGCAAACACCACCGGCCTCAAGAACTCAAACATCATCATCATCAAGACCAGTCTCTGCAGCACTCAATCTCATCACTTCCACCTCAAGCAACAACAACAACAACACCGATAGCTTTTAACACCAATCATGACAACACCACCTCCCATAATCGCATCATCCTCCTCAGACGGGACAAGGCAAAGGCATACTAACAACTCACCGAGCCCGAGAGGATTCCCTACAAAATCGGTGACATCAATACCTCTTCACCTCAACACCTAACCAAACACCTTGCTAAAGAAGAGAGGAAATTGAAACAAGTCGAGGATGAAAAGAAGACTAAGGAGGCATTGACCAAAGTGATTGCCAAGAAGTTTAAAATGCGGGAATAGATGCAAGCAAGCTCAAAAGGGTCGCAGATGTAAGTTCATGGAAGCTCAGTGCTCAAATGGTCGCAATGAGAGCTCAAGATGATGAAAAGAGAAAGAAATCAAGCTCGTGCAAAGCGTAATTAAAGAATATAATCGACAATGACCAACCAAGGCTTCCTCAAAAATCACGGATGTCAAAATCATTCCCAACACCAAACCATTGGCTATGAATGTTTACGTGGGAGATGACAAAGACACTTTGAGGTTCATGATCCTTAAAATTCAAAGGACTTTGGGATCACCGAACTTGATGAACTTGGTCCAATCATTGAAAAGAAGAAGAATGTGGTGGTCAAGGACCCGATGAAAATGCTCAAGAAAGATATGAAAGGTCGAGGAAGCACCACCAATCGAGAATTCACCGCCTTTGACCGCACCTCAAGGATCTCAACCACAAGCTTCCACCGCAAAAGGAAAAGAGTTGATTTCAACCCGAGATCAAAGTGCCCGCCTTGAATGCAACAGAACCGCCTCGAGGTGTTAATTTTGTAAACCGTCTAGTGATTGAAGAGCACGAAGAGGGCTATTCCACATTGATGTCTATGGAACCCCGCATTTCAAAGATGGAGTGACATTGATCAGCCGGAGTAGCCGCAATGATCACTATATTCCTGTGGCCTCTCGGATCCAATCCCAACGAACATCGTGTTCGTCAAGACCGAACGCCAAGATCGAGACCATCCGACAGTGGAAACACTCATCACCAAGAAAGTGAAGCTTGAAGCATCGGGTATCCATCCGGATTGACATCATTTTGTTTTATCTTTTGTACTAGTGATAGGAACTATGTAATCGATCAATAAACGATGTATGTTTTATTCATTTACTCAAGGTTCCTTATTGTATTCATTAGTACATTCAAGCAAGAAGAAGCCTCTTGCTCACTTACATCGATCAACCACTTAGGCTATTTGTATATCCAAATAGGGGAGACCGTTGGTTCAAGAATACCCAAACCCCTTAATCTAGGATTTGAATAGAAAATAGCCCAAGTATTTAATCCGTTAACACAAACAAAGTCACCGAGTGCATAGTCTCTCGGGAGTCGCCTTCGTGATACTCGAAGAGGCAAAGAAGAAGTCTCCACCGAGAAGGCGGAACTTAAAGGGTGAAGACCGAGTCAAGAAGAAGATGATGGATTCAATGAGTGATGACAATAACTCACCGAATCCCTAAGATTCCTATCCAACTTCTTACATCAAGACAAACCAAGTAGAAGACCCAAGAATGTAAAGACCTCAAGAAAGAGCGGACAAGGCGGAAAGGTTGAATCGAGATAAGACGAAGTCCTTATCAACCAAAGTCAACTTTCCCTGAATGGCAAAGATCGTGCTCTGTCATCACCGAACTTAGGAAAGTAGTCTTGTCTCTTACCTAGAATAGTCTTTAGAACAGAGACAAAATACATCAAGATTTTGTCTTCTCAGATGATGTCGGTTGTCACTTAGGAAAGAGTCAAATACCATACATGTATAAATAGCATAAGAGATGGAGTGAAAAGGTTAAGCTTGGAATTGTAAAACACATACACGCAAGCCATCTTTTCACCCTCCAAATACAACTTAGTTCCCGAGATAGCTCATGAGCTCTAAGAGTTGTGCTCGACATAGCCCGAGCTAGAGAGGAATCACCCAACTTTGTCATTTCAATCCCAAGTACTATTCGCAAGTACTGGGTAACGATTCTTTGTTGATTTATTTCTAATAAGAATATGATGTTGAAAATTACTTAGTGTGTTTTCTTTATGTTAATTTCACCATAGTTCACTTTTAACTTATTTTATAAACTTATTCTGTTTTAAACGATAGTGAACGGGGAACAACATATCATTATATTAATTCCTTATTCAGTAATAAGAACTCAACACTCCCACTGGATTTGACAACATTGTAAGTGTTGCATAAACCAGTGAAAGAAAATAGTGTATTATTTACTTCCTACACCTTTAAGAAAGTCCATACATAACAATTACTTATGTACTTAAAAGAATGTATTCTACTATGTAGATGATGAATTTATCCATCAATGCTATTAACTTGAAAAATTGGGCATGCAATTTCTTTCTTAATAGTTCTACTATTCCAACAATTGTAAGTAGTACTTTTAAATGGTCAAAGCACAACAACTAGATAAAATATGCTAGTTTGTCTTTTTACCAATTATGCAGTAATTAGTCTAGCTTCTAATTTAATAACTCAGAAATATGCAATTTTCTTAACTATTAAAATTTGCTTACGAGTTATGTATTTAGAATTTAGACAATTCTAATTTTCCTATCATACCTTTCTTCATTCATGAAAAGGGATAGGGTTGAATCTCACTCTTTCGCATGAAAAGAGGACTAGGTTTATTCTCTTAGCAAAGTTGACTCTACCAAAACCCCGATTGTGTGTAGATCAATTTACCAATACAAGAATAACCTACGCTATTTATTTAATGTTGCATTAATACATTTAAAGAATTAGCAAAATTCAATTTTAGTATTTTCGATAATTAAACTTTTCAAGAAAATAAAATACCCAAGGTAATATTCATATAACCATAGAATTTTCTCGAAAACTAGGATCCAATTATCGCAGCTCCATTACATCGCTTGATCCGCTAGTAACGAAAGCACATAATAGGGTAATCTGTCGAACAATAATTGGCAAACAATTTCCAATTCCTAGATCATTATGGGATTTATATTTTCCAACGCTATTGCAAATATAAACATGTTTCATCCCATCTTATGCCATTGAGTCCAAGTCTCACTTCCTACTCAACTTAAGTGTCTAACTTAAAGAACTGCAAATATGTCCATGTAAGGTCTCACTTTACATAGAGATTTACCTCTCCATCACAATCTAGCCAAGTACTCTCATGACTTAAATTGCAACTTCAAGTGCTCCTTTTAATTAGATGACATATAACTTAATTTAAAAGGGTACTAGTTTTGATTTTATGTGGTCAAATCAAATATGTACAAAGATGTCATGCATTCATCTTGTAGCATAATTTTAATAAAAAACTTTTTATTACCAATTCATAAAGATCAAATTATCAAAGTTTTGATTGAGGTATTGGGTTCACCAATCAAGGAATTTAGTGTGAATTATCATCCATTATACCATACTTTTGCATAAGTGTAAACACTTAGTGTTTTGATAATTACCACCAAGTGGCGCATGGAATTAAAACTAATTCGCCTTAAGATGAGCTTGTACATTTTATGGCTTACTAAGTAGCTCCATTCGAACTTACAGAGGGTGAGGACCGTAAGCTAAAAGCATAACCTTAGACATCCTTTCGAGAGCGTATGCGCACTTCTTAAATAACCCCTTTATAGTTCATTCTAATGGGTGAGCTGCTCACCATTGTACCAAAGTCACCAATCAATTAAACTATTGAAAACTTAACTCTTCCAAAACAAATCAAATTTCACCATTGTTTAGTCCGTATTATTTTTCTATTCAAAATTACCCTTTGCTTAAAACGTCGCACATAATAAACAAACAAGTAATACCAATAAAAAAATAAACTACTAAAAACAATGCGCATATAATAAACAATTTATACGTGTAAACAAGTAGCCACATGCAACTTATTCGATAAAACCTCGTTAATAATCAATATCTAGGTTAAATTAATGTATATATTAATTAGGGCTTTCACCTCTCAATTGAGAGTGAGCCACATACATCGATTTAATCGATTATGTAAACCCATAATTAATGATATACCAAATTGCACATAATTGATTCATTAATGTATATAATTGAGTCATCCCAATTCAAGATTTATCATAAATATACATGTGTATAAAACTTAACAATTAATCCAATCTTAACAATTAAATAATAATATAGCAACTATCCATGACAAACATGCATGTATCATCATGGATATAACATAACAATTATTCAATTAAGTCACAAGATCGCATACAATTCCATGTCACATAACACTTTATTCATGAATTTATCACGTAACAAATATATTAAATCTAGGTTTCGATATTGATAACATAACAATTAATATAAACCCTAAAAAATTTAGGAAATCGACTAAAAATTTTAGGGTTTCCACCCAAAAAAATTTTCGATCCATAATAGATTTTAAAACCAAATTAGGGCAAAATCCTTAACCCTAAAATTAGGGTTTATATAATCATAACCAAAACCCTAGAATAAATCATATCAAACACAATACAATATCCGTTTTTACGTGTTTAGTAATTAATTACTCATTAAAACCAATGACTCGTGATGCCACCGTTGGAATTATATAACATGACAAATCATAAATATAAACAATAAACATCAAAGTAAGTGCGAAGCGATAGGAACATATAATGAATAATTAATTAACTAAAGAATAAAGTATGCGTGCACTTTCTTGATTCTAGCCGAACAAGAATCAAATCCACAAACTAGCAATTAGGATGAACCCTAATTAGGGTTTATAGGATTATAAGAATTACCCTCACTGCTTTGTAATTCAATCCAAGATAATAACAAAGTATGTTATTACTATGTTCTTGTACACACGTACTAAACCGAATTAAAGTAATGCTAGTTTTTATCAAACAAATAACTTGGTTTGTGGAAAAAGTGTGGATCGACACCCACAAAGGTGTTCGACCGGTTTGGAGAAGAAAAACACACACAAAACTATTTTTAGGGTTTAGCTAATGAGCACAAGAGATGGAAAAATAATACCTCTAGCCTTGTTTATATACCCAAGCAAACTTGGTGAACAAGTTGGTTTTTCTTTCCTTCTTTCTCTCCTTGGCCGATCGGTTTGGATATCCCATAGGGATTCCGAAACCTTCCCAACTTTTGCAATTTAATCCTTTTCCATAAACATTTAACGACCGTTAATCCATTACATTAATTACTTAACGTCCGTTAGTTATTTCGTTTAATAAATAAATAAATATAACATTTATATTTAATTATTAACTTTAAATTCTCATACGTAAAGTGTGCAATCCCATAGTCTCGAGTTCGATCCTAACACACGTCTATTAATTTATTGTCCATAAAACCAACAGCCGCCATTTACTTCTTGCTATATAGTTTTTGGTTACCACCATTACGTTGGAAACCCGTAGTTCATTCGCTCAAGGTTTGCATGCGTATGAATCAGATATATCCAAAAGTGCCTGCTCAGATAGTCGTGAGACTCAAAGAAATTTACTGTGGTGCCGATCGTGCTTAAAAGGATGAAATTTGATCCTGCTCGCCCATTTAGTTATAGTTAAGGTACTATTATTGTTGTCGCCCGGTACATTATGGAGATCGCATTTGAACACCTATCCTAAAGAGTCAACATATCCGTATGAGCGAATTAGTCGGCAAACCACTTATCGTGCATATCATACGCTGATACCGATCGGCATCATAACACAGTCCGGTGGAATGAAGGCCCATCGACGAGAACGGGACCGATAGGTTAAGTGGCTAAGGCGATATTTGGCAACCGTATCCCATCCAACCAAAGTTATAGGAGGAATTAGTGCAAGTCTATTTTTGTTATGAATTTGTTTCCTTTTAAATTGTGTTTCTTTATCCTTAAGTTTAGGGATTTAGGTTTATTTGTTTTCCTATTTAAACTCCTTGGATGGTTGGTTAATGCATTAATTATTGAAGTTTTCTATTAAACGTATTCCTGTGTTTTTTTGTCTTACTCGGTTGGCTGAGAAGCGCCCGACGATCCAGCAACTTGGTTGGCCAAGTGTTCATCGCCGCTAGGTTTCGGTCCTAGGTTATCCCTTTTCTTACGAATCCCCATCAAGTGGTATCAAGAGCCAAAAGGATCTCACGATGTCTGCTGAACCCGACCCTCGTGATGTTGAGATCGAACGACTTCGCAACCGGATTCGGGAGTTAGAAATCAATCCTTTTAATCGCTACGAACGACAGTTTGAAAACACAACATCTCAATCACACCCAGCAGACATCGCATTTACGAATTCAAATTTTTTCACAATCAAGATCCACCAACTCCTCCGCCCATCGCCACCGCCGCCCCCCACCACCACCACACCACCACTACCGATCCACTCCGATCTCTAGGTCTCGCACCGAGATTCCCGAGTTCAAGGCAACCTACAACCCGATGATTTTCTTGATGGTTACTTACAATGAGCGAATTTTGATCTTCGCGACATTCCGGATAATTTAAAGGTAAAATTAGTTGCCATAAAGTTAAAAATATATGCTTCGTTATGGTGGGAAAACATCCAAAAGCAAAGACCATCGCGACGGAAACACAAGGTCGCTTCATGGGATAAGATGAAACGACTCTTGCGTGCTAAGTTTCTTCCAACCACCTTCAAACAGATGCGATATCGAATACCACAACCTTAGACACGGTACTTTGTCGGTCGCAATTTTATCACCGAATTTGAACGAATGCGCTTACGTTGTGGGTCAAGAAGACGAAGAACACTTATCGCGCGCTTTCTAGGAGTACTCCACCGGACATTGTCGACACCGCTTCGTTGATGCAATACTATTCTTTTTCGGATGTGTGCGGTTAGCCTTGGGTCGAACAATGTAACACTCGAAAAGGCAAAACCATTGCCTTGCCCAACCTTCTAACCGCAACCCAACCCAACCACAAATCTCCAATAGAATGGACCGGTCAAGACCGATACCCAAAGAAATTTCTACTACGGTAATGACAACTCCACCCCTTATGTTGTTTTAAATGTCAAGGCTTGGGTCATATCAAGCGTGACTCCCGAACAAACAAATTGTTGCTTTCGCCAACCATACGTAACCCCAATTTGACAATCAAGGTGAAGAAGAAACCGAGATCCTTTACCCGGACAAGGGTGAAGCACTTGTTGCACGACGATCGTTGAATACCCTTGTTGCCGATCCGGAGACGACACCAAGTGGCTTTGAACAATATCTTCCAGACTAAATGCACCGCCAAGGGACGGTGCGTCACATCGTTATTGACGGTGGTAGTCAGGAAAACATGGTCGCCACCACCATGGTCGACAAGCTAGGGCTACCCACCCAAGACCTCCCGGAACCGTATCAGTTAACGTGGTTAAAAAAGGGTAACCTAGTCAAGGTGACACGTAGTGCTTGGTGACCTTCTCGATTGGTACCAAATATACATACGAGATATGGTGTGAAGTCATCCCGATGGATGCGTGCCATTTGTTACTCGGAAGACCATGGCTATACTGATCAAGGGCAAAGCATGATGGGTTTCAAACACGTATTCCTTCAAAAAGATGGTCTCCATGTTACATTGGCTCCTCTTAATCCTCGAGATTAAAAACCGAGATCACACCAAAGGACAAAAGCCGATCTTGTCGGCCTCACAAGACACTCACCGCGCGGCGTCCGTGCTCGGTTTAGTTATCATTGAAGAGAACACACCAATTGAAGATGTCCCAATTGAGGTGATGCCATTACTTCATCAATTCTTTGATATTTTTCCCGATGATATTCTGCAGGCTTACCACTCATGCGGGAGATACAACATTGCATCGACTTCACTCCCGGTGCAACAATCCCTAACAAAGCAGCTTATCGCATGAACCCAAAAGAATATAGCGAGTTACATCGACAAGTCACCGAGCTATTGGAAAAGGGTTTAATCCGTGAGAGCACGAGCCCGTGTGCCGTCCCGGTATTACTTGTTCCTAAACCTAATGGCACGTTTCGCATGTGTATTGACAGTCGCGCGGTTAACAAAATCACCATAAAATACCGTTTTCCAATTCCGCGATTTGATGATCTTTTGGATCATCTCCATGGCGCTACTATTTTTTCAAAGATAGATTTACGAAGCGGCTATCATCAGATACGACTACGACCCGGGGATGAATGGAAAACCGCGTTCAAAACACGTGACGGTCTTTATGAATGGATGGTTATGCCATTCGGTCTTTCAAATTCTCCTAGCACGTTCATGCGTTTAATGAACCATATCTTCAGGTCCCTCATTGGCAAATGTGTCGTCGTTTATTTCGACGACATCTTGGTGTTTAGAAAAAGTTTAGAATCGCACCTCCAGCACCTGCGTGATATCTTTCTCATATTACGGGAACAGAAATTATTTGCTAACAGGAAGAAATGCCACTTTTTGACAACAGAAGTTATCTTCTTGGGTTACTTAGTGTCCGGAAAGGGTATTCGCATGGACACTACCAAAGTGGAGGCCATCACTACCTGGCCAACTCCGAGGTCGTTGCATGATGTTCGAATCTTCCATGGATTAGCGTCTTTCTATCGCCGTTTTATTCGTAATTTTAGTTCGATCGTCGCTCCTATCACTGATTGCTTAAAAGATTCAAAGTTCATATGGAGTTCGGAATCACAACGAGCGTTCGCCAAGCTAAAAAAAGCTGTTACGGAAGCACCGGTATTAGCTTTGCCCAATTTTGAGCATGTCTTTCAGGTGGAATGCGATGCTTCGGGACTCGGGATTGGGGGCGTTCTGAGCCAACAAAACCGACCCATCTCTTTTTTTAGCGAGAAATTTAATGACACGCGCATACGCTTATAGCACGACGATAAGGAATTCTATGCTATCGTCCAAGTCTAGAATATTGGCGTCACGACTTATTATCGAATGAGTTCATCCTCTATTCGACCATCAAGCATTACAGTTCATTCGAGGCGGGGCCAAATTAAAACCACGACATGCTACGTGGTTGAGATACTTCAGATTTTACTTTTGTCATTCGACACAAAGCGGGAGTGCAATCGGTGGTCGACGCCTCAGAAAGCGACCAGCGTTAACCACCACGTCATCGGTTCATGTGTCGGGTTTCGAGAGTATACAACCACTCTATGCCGATGATCCAGATTTTAAGGATTGTTGGGAACAATGCGCGACCGCCCCGTTTCGTGACTTTGTTCGACGCGACGGCTTTCTTTTTAAAGGACGTCGCTTGTGCGTCCCACTCTCATCCGTACGGGAAGCAATCATACTTGAGACACATCAAGGGGGCTTAGCGGGTCATTTTAGGCACGACAAAACTGCTGATTAGTCTCCAACGTTTCTTTTGGCCTAAACTTGTTCGGGATGTCGTTAAAGTATTGAACTGTTGTCGCATATGTCGTTTGGCCAAGACTCACCACACTAATCAAGGCCTCTATACCCCGCTTCCAACACCGAACAAACCATGGGAGGACGTCTCACTTGATTTCGTGCTCGGCTTACCATTGACACAACGAAAGAAAGATTCCATTATGGTGGTTGTCGACAGGTTCTCAAAAATGGCACATTTTGTCCCTTGTTCTAAGACGTACGATGCATCACAGGTGGCTTGATTATACTTTGCTGAAATTGTGAGATTGCATGGGGTCCCGAAAACAATCACTTCGGATCGGGATGTTAAGTTCGTTAGCCATTTTGGCGTACTCGGGAGGCACTTAGGCGCCAAGTTACAATTCGGGCCCTCTCACCACCCACGTACGGATGGCCAAACCGAGGTTACAAACCGAGCCTTGGTAATTTACTACGTCGTTTAGTTGGAGATAATAAGAAGCAGTGGGACCTCGCCCTTCCTCAGTCAATTTGTATACAACCGATCGTCCTACGCTCAACCGGACGAAGCCCTTTTTTGGTTGTTTATGGTCGCAACCCTTTCACACCGTTGGATCTAGTTCCATTGCCACTTGCCGATTCCTATAGTGCCGACGGGAGGCTAGGCGGATCAAATCAAACTCTTACATGAACAAGTTCGGGATCAAATCATGAAACATAATTTGCAATATCGGGGCGTGCCAACAAACATCGAAACGAGTTGTGTTTGAGGAAGGTGACTTAGTTTGGATATTTCACGAAGCGCGATTTCCCTGGACGCTATGGGAAGTTGCGAGATCGCGCGGATGGCCCATTTCGTGTTTTATGACGATAAATGACAATGCCTATAAGATCGATTTGCTCGTAATTATGGTGTGTCTGCTACTTTTAATGTTCTTTGATCTCGCTCAGCACACACCGATGATGCTTTTGAGGTGACTCGGGACAAGTCATTTTTTAGAGGGGAGGGGATGATACCGATCGGCATCATAACACAGGTCCGGTGGAACGAAGGCCCATCGACGAGAACGGGTCCGATGGGTTAAGTGGCTAAGGGCGATATTTGGCAACAAGATCCCATCCAACCGAAGTTACAGGAGGAATTATTGCAAGTCTATTTTTGTTACGAATTTGTTTCCTTTTTAAATTGTGTTTCTTTATCCTTAAGTTTAGGGATTTAGGTTTATTTGTTTTCCTATTTAAACTCCTTGGATGGTTGGTTAATGCATTGATTATTGAAGTTTTCTATTAAACGTATTCCTGCGTTTTTTTTGTCTTGCTCGGTTGGCCGAGAAGCGCCCGACGATCCAGCAACTTGGTTGGCCAAGTGTTCATCGCCGCTAGGTTTCAGTCCTAGGTTATCCCTTTTCTTACGAATCCCCATCATACGTCAACAAAATATTGAAAATAATAGAAATAAGTAATTGCCGAGAAGTAAGCAGATGATTAACGAAAAATGTTGTGATGGATGAATATATGAAGGGACAAAAATGATAGACAACAAAAAGGAGAACTAAAAAGACTTCAAAATATACATGTGCTTAGTTGAATCAGTTGGAACGCGACCTTCATCTCGGGTGGTGTAAACCGAGATTTTTGTTCTGGATTTTTTTCGTATATATCAAACCCTTGTAAGATTCTCTCCTGTTACCTCTTTCTCCTTACAATCATGACCGAATATATATATATCATTAAAGCTAAAAGAACAATCGTTGTTCACGACACCTGAGATGGAGACCCGTTATAACTGATTCAACTTGGCAGTGAGTCCGATACAAACGCGCTACCGTTGGATTATAAGAAGAGGTTAAAAGTGGCTAGTGACGATGTTGAAGGTGTCGGGATCGAGTACAAGTAGTGCATCCAATGTGACTTCCACTATGCAATTTGTTACTACGTGTGTTTCTTGGACGAAAATGAGAACGTTTTAGCAAGTGGAAGAAGTTTATATGAGATAAGTAAAGAGTAGCTTGATAGATTTTTTTATTTTTGAAGAACAAATATGGGCTAGTTTTAATTAGATTATCTTGGGACGAAGATGTTAGCTATTGTTAGACGTATGATTTTTTGATAACGAAATCTTTGAATGTGTTCTATTTCTTTTGATTTTGTTGATGGTTAATTATGATACGATTATTTTTATACCAACTAGCTCTAGTCTTGAACCAAACTACGCATAATAATTAATTTACGCTGGTTTATGTTATGTTCTCAACTATTTTGTTTAATTTGAACTGCTATATTTATATATTAGTTATCAAAATTTGGTTATGATCGGAGGTTAATGTGGGATTATTTTCTTTAATTATCACGGGCAGTTTAAGTTAAAAACTTGAACAAACATGGAGAATATTCATAACGAATAAAACAATAGAAAATTTATGGGTTTTGTTAAACACAATCCAATAAATTATGTATAAGCATTCTATAAATATATAATTAACATGAACACTCAATAAACTCTAAACATTCCATAATTAATATCACTTACCTCTTTTATAATGATTAAAACTATATAATTATGTACTATATAAGTTCATTAATTGTCATTTTTATAAATTTAGAATGTCTACACATAATCCATAGGGTTGTGTTTCACAGAACCTAAAATTTATATATACGTAAAACAAATTAATATTTTATTGTTCACACTAATATTTAAGGAAAAAAGTTAACCATAATGTGACATGAACTATGTTTTGCCATAAGTTAACCATAATGAGATTAAAACTATATAATTATGGACTATATAAGTTCATTAATTGTCATTTTATAAATTTAGAATGTCTACACATAATCCATAGGGTTGTGTTTAACAAAACCTAAAATTTATATATACGTAAAACAAATCGATATTTTATTGTTCACACTAATATTTAAGGAAAAAAGTTAACCATAATGACATGAACTATGTTTCGCCATATCCCGAGAATCTATCCTTGACTGAAGACAAAATATAATTTTTGCTACATTTGTAAGGTGATTTAACAAAGCCACTATGGTCTAGCTTATAACTATATTAAAAGTTTGTTTCTCCACCGATGTGGGACAACAAACTCAACTTGTTTTTCTCATTGACAGGTTTCGCTAAAACAATTTTTCGCCAATAATTTTCCAATCATAATGTACCACTTGAGTGTAAATATCTTGTGTTATACATAGATGTTAGGTTTTTGTTAATGCCAAAGATGTACTAGATAAACAACAAATAATGTTGCAATCCGATCGCCCCTATCGGTGTATCACCATGAATTGAGTACGTGATTCACATCCCTCTTCGTTAAACATCTCCACTTGATCCATTTGGTGACCAATATATATCAAGACCGTCAACTACGTAACAGTTAACATGGATTTCATGCAATCCAACGAGCTATCTCCACAGCCACAAGTTGAGATATGACCTAAAATAAAGAGCATGAGCTTAATCGCTTATAATAGGTGGTGTTCGTGGGAGGCTAGGGTGATATGGAATCATGGACTTAATCTTGATCGCCTCTATCAAAATGCTCACTCCACTCGTCGGTATCGCTTATTAGAAAGTTTACCAATAATAGTGGATCACACTAGTTTTTTGAAAAATAAGATGGATCGATAGATGTATAGTCGTTGGCTCTAAAAGTGAAATTTTAATGTAAGAATATAATGAAAATAAATCAAATGTGTGTATCCGGATGCAAAGTACGAGTGTTTTTTTTTTTTTTTTTTTTTTTTTTTTTTTTTGAACGACGTATATATTAAATAAAAAGCTACTAGTAAGGCAATAGAAGCTAAACAAAGACAATTACAAATCTAGAAATAAATGTAATTACACATTCTAGATTCCTCCCGATGCTTTAACCGTGAGAACTACAAAAGGATTAAAAACTCTTGCCAATTACGGAGAACCGAGACAAGAGAAAATACCCACTCACGAAGGCCGAGTCACCGGTTTCTACTCCGGGAACGCTTTTATGTAGACCGATACAAGCCTTAGTGAAAAGATAGAAAAATCACAAACTAATGTGAGTAACGTTTTCTCCGAGTAACCCAATTGAAGTTAGACTAACAACGACTAGAACACCACGTATAAGACAAGCCGAATAATGTCTTCGAAAATGAGATCTTGTCTAGGCTGTTGAATGTTGAAAACTCTTTGGTTTCAAACGCCATAAAATCTACCACATCACATAATAAACACCTTCAAAAATATCTTTCAAGCCTTTAGGCATCCGAATGATTTTGAGCCATGAGAGCCACTAATCATGCGAAACAATTTCAGGGTCGCAAGCTCCCACCAACATAAGACTTTGCTCCTTACTTGACGAGCAAATGAGCACGAAAGAAAAGATGGGAAGCAGATTCCACCAAACACTATATGAAGGACAAAGGATTTCTAATGTGAAGAGAATTGGTAACAAATATGACATAGGAAAAGAATGTATCATGAATACATTCAATTTGAACCAAAGTTGACTGCATGCTAACATTGTAGTGTATATTGTACTTGTGCAAAGTGTTATAAAATGATTTCTTTTGTCTTGGTGGCTGCATTGTTTTTTTATTTTGACAATTTGGAGAAGCAGTGTAAAGAAAATGTCACTATTTTTTTAGAGCAATGATACATCCACATAAAAGTATCCACAAAAACAATCCACTCGCTGAGGTGTTAGCGGGTGATTGGTTTTTGTGAGATGTGGATCCCACAAAAAACCAATCACCCGATGACACTTCAGCGAGTGGATTGTTTTTGTGGATACTTTTATGTGGGTCTAGCATGTTTCTTTTTTTAAAGGCAACAAATGTTTAGATATAAATAAAAGAATGTACAATATTAATTACAAATGAAACAAAAACTCCCCAAAAGCTCAACGGTGCAAACAACTATACTCTTCAATGATGATTGCTCACTCTATTCATCTTATAAGGTGGATCACTGGCTATAGTAACGGATTATATATATTATAATCTTTGGACGTACTCACAAAATCAATACTAAAAGTATGAGTTTAGATTAAACCGACCTAACTATTAGTTTTTGGTTCGAGTTGTGATTAACCGTCGATTTATCCTTCTCACTCATGAGGTATTATTCGTACGATCAAAACAAGAACAAAACCGACAGATTTAAGCATAAAAAGTGTTGGATCATGCTCAGGTCAACCCACTTAACTCTTCTATTAAATAGGTCGTGTTTGGGTTAAAGGTTGGTTAAATGGGTCGACCCGTCAACCCGTTTGTTATTTTTTTAAATATCAATGATGAAATTTATAGTTAACTAAATTGGTTAAACGTAGCGACCTGTTAACCCATCTAACCTGTATAACACATTTAACTCGATAACCAATACTCGCCGATACAAAAACATATATGAGGTTTCAAGAAAATTAATTTGTAAAGCAAGATGATGATTCTAACACAATCAATTCTTTTCAAAGGAATTGATAGAGGATCAACATATGAAAACTTACAAAGAACAAAAAGAGGTAATCTGTTATTATCCATTATCATGAGCGAACAATATGACCCCATCACTAATGCTTAAAGTGAAATAAAAAATACTTTATTTAGTGCACGAAAAGATGATTATCGGTTCAAGGACGTAATGTGATCAATTTTTTTGAAAGTAAAAGGGTAGAGAAAATGCCTTATTCGTTTTTTTGTTTTTTTTAAAGAAAAAACAAAGTCATTATCAGAAAAGATATAATTATAAGTAAATAATCATGAAAAGCATTATCAAAACCTTTGCAACATTTTAAAGGATATTTATGTTGTATCGTCTATTCTAGTTTATAAAGACACAAGAGTTTGTCTATCTATCAATGTGGGACAACAACCTATATTTCTTTCATCAAGTTTCATTTCAACACTTTTTCTAAAGAGTCGACATATCATTTACACTAGCTATAACTTACAACTACACTAGGATCAAAATTGGATATCAAAATGTGAAAATTCAGTTGCTACCTAAAGTAAAACAATGACATTTTAGTTAACATCCACGTTAAGTTAGGCATGGTGTTAACTAAAAGATATGTATGATCGAATTAGTTGGCAAACCGCTTATCATACATCCACAAAATAATGAAAATTATCGAAATAAGTAATTGCCAAAAACAAACGGATAACAACGACAAATGTTGTGAAGGATAAACAAAGGTTGTCAATTAATCGATGTGGGATTAACTTAACCTCTATTGTACTTGATAAATGCATATATATGATTTGAATAGTTAAAGTAGGCAGTCATAATTTGATTATAATAATTTACAAATCGATTCGGAACATTAGATTGAAACATAACGTACGTCTGGGAGCTTGAGAGGTTCAAATAAAAATTTATACTACGGAGTAATAGATTTCAACTACTCATTTGTACTTATTGCTTTTCATTCTGCCTCCTGCGAAAGCGACCTTATTCTCGTTCTTGTCGAAATGAACTCAAGATTAGCGAAACATAATTTTTGCTACATGTTAAAGGCCATTTAACAGAACCACTAAGGTCTAGTTTATAGCTAATATTAAGGATATCAATTTCAAAAATTAACGATAATATGACACAAACGATGTTTATAGCTAATATTAAGGATACCAGTTTCAAAAATTAACCATAATGTGACACAAACGATGTTGTACCACAACCAAGGATTTACATCCACGGAATTTGTGAAACATCATTCTTGTTACATTTCAAAGTTCATTTAAGAGAATAACATCGGTCTAGTTTATAACTATATTCAAAGTTTGTTTCTCCACCAATGTGGGACAACCAACTCAACCTTTTTTTTTTCAAACACAAGGTTTCATTAAACATTTTTCGCCAATAATTCTTCAAACATGATGTACCCACTGAGTAAATATCTTGTGTGATACATTGATGTAAATTTTTTTAAAGGCAAAGATATACTACATAAACAAATATTGTTGCTATCCGATCCAACCCTATCAATGTATTACCATGAAATAAGTATGTGATTCACATCCTCTCCCTTAAATATTTCCACTTGATTCATTTGGTAACCAATATATATCAAGATCGTTAACTATGTAATGTCGGGATGGATTACATGCAATCCAACGAGCTATCTTCGTAGCCACAAGTTGAGATATGACCTCTAATGAAGATTTGAAGAAATGTAAATTGTTCATGACTAGGATTCCTAAAACTGTAGCAGGGGCTTAATTGCTTATAATAGGAGGTGTTCGTGGGAGGATAGGGTGCTATGGAATCATGAACTTCATCTTGATAAAGTCTATCAAGACGTTCACTTCACTTGGCGTGTACGTTTCTTAGAAAGTTTACCAATAATAGTGGATCTTTGCTTGTTTTTGGAAAAATAAGGTGGATCGGATAAATGTATAGTCGTTGGCTTTAAAAGTGAAACTGTAATGTAAACAATTAAAATGAAAAATGACTCAAACCGATTTGTGTCTTCGGATGCAATGTGCGGGTAAGCTACTTCTAATGTAAAGAGAATTGGTAACAAATATGACATAGGGACAGAATGTATCATGAATACATTTAAATTGAACCAAAGTTTAGTGTATGCTAATATTGTAGTTTTGTACTTGTGCAAAGTGTCATAATATGATTTCTTATGTCTTTCAATTTTTGACATTTTTTGGCGTCTGACATTGGTTTTTGATTTTAATAATTTGGAGGAGCAATGTGTGTTAAGGTTGACGTAAAATGAAGTGAAAAAAATGTCATTGCTTTTCTTTTTCTTGAAAGGCAACAAATATGTAAATCTACATACAGGAAGTTACAATATTACTAATGCAACAAAGGTCATGTTTGGCAACAAGCGGTACAGAGCTTTTAGGAGCGACAAGTGACAAGCGGTAAGCGGTAGAAATCTTGTTTGGCAACAAAGGGGTAAGCGTTTCTAAATTTTCTAACGGCTTCAAAAACAAAAGCTTGATGAGGACTGTTGAAATATCAATCTTATGAAAGTTTAAGGGTTACTTTGGTAAATATTTTATATAAGTTTTCTTAACACTTAATGTTTGTGCCAGTTTTGTTAGTTTGTATTGTGCAGGGTGTAAAGTGAAACTTCTGAGGCTATAAAAGGATCTTATCTTTCTAGGGTTTCATAACTTTGCATACTTCTCTGGTTTTCATCTCTTTAGTCTCTCTGATGATTATCATCTTGATATTGGTTTCTGGTTTATTGTTTCTCTAGTTTTTATTTGTTAGTCTGGTTTGTATTAAGATCCTCTTGATCTTGGTTAATAGTTTGTTTCAGTTTCTGGGCTGTATTGGATTCAGGTTTAGTGTGTGAGTTTTGTAGACAACATCTTATAGAGAGATCATATTGTTTCGCTTGTATTGTTTGCTTGCATCCATGTTGGGACAAGCTATCGTTGTTTATTGTTATAATAAAGATAAATATCACCAAAGGGTGGTTGGTTGGGTGATTACACCTTGTGTTCTTATTGTTTTGATACCATTTTACATGGTATCGAGCCCCGTGTTCGATTATGGTTTGATTTGGGATCTTGATTTGAATCAATCGATTCAAGTCTCGTGATTCTTGGTTCTCGTTACGGTTGTGATTAATTGAAGTTCTTGAGGTTTAATTTCAAGAATTAGGGTTTTCTTGAAACCCTAATTTTTGGGGTTTTGATTCTCGTGGTTAATTGGAGCAATTCGGTGATTTGTGGTATTTCTTGAGACCAATTGTTGATTTCTTGGATCAATTGTTGGTTTCTTGGTTCGATTGGAAAAACCCTAATTGCTAATTTGGGGTTTTTTTTGTCTTGGGAATGTGTGGTTCTTGGGCTAATTCTTGGTATTTTTTCGTTCTTTGGTTTCTTATAAGCACTTGTAAGTATATTGTTTCTTCTCTTAGATATTTCTGAGTTAAGTGTAGTGGGAGTAAACGGACTGGTTAACATCTTGATCTGCAACCAAGAGTGGTATGAATACCTGCTCTGACCAGTCACAGTCTATGAGCTTGACTTAGGAAGTATCTAGGTGTGTGTAGTGTTTAGTATAGCTGTTTTTGGTTTTATAGGTCAAAGGAGGATAGGTTTGGTTTGTTGGAAGTTGTGATTGGGATCTTAGCTGTAGCTAGAGTTTAGGGTTTTTGTTTGTTTTTCTTATTTGGTCTGTTTGTTTAGTTTGTTGTTTTGCATCATGGCTATTATGATTAGTAGTTTGGATCAGAGTAATCCTTTGCATCTTCATCCTAATGACTCTAATTGTGCATCTATTGTTACTGTGAAATTGTCTGGTGTTGAGAACTATAGAATTTGGTCTAGTGCTATTAAATTGGCTATGCAGATTAAAAATAAAATAGGATTTCTTGATGGTACTTGTGTTAGAACTGATTATGCTGCTAGTCAATTGTTAGAGGCACAATGGGATAGATGTAATGCTGTTGTGTTGAATTGGTTGTTGAGTTCTTTATCTCAAGATGTGTATCTTGGGCATGTTTTTTCTGATTCTGCTGCATCTGTCTGGAAAGATTTAAAGGATACATATGATAGAATTGATGGCTCTGTGGTTTTTAACTTGATGCAAAAGATTAACTCCTTTAAACAAGGAGGCTTGCCTGTGTCTAAATATTTTCATAAATTGAACTCTTTGTGGAGGAGTTTGATACTTTAACAAAGCTTCCGATTGTGTTTGTGATGCTAGAATAGAGTTAGTAGATCATGCTAAACTCATTAAAACTTATGCAATTTCGATGGGTTTGGATGATATCTACCAACCTATTAAAGCTCTATTCTAACTAGGGAAATTTTGCCCGATGTTAAAGATGCTTTTGTTATTGTTTCTAGAGAAGAATCCATGGGGATTCCTTCTACTATAAAACCGAAAAACCTCAAATATCCGCTTTTGTTTCTAGGCCTAATAGTAATAACAGAACAATTTTAATAATAACAAGTCCGAAATAATAATGGTAATAGAGGGAATTATGACAATTTGTTACGTAAAAATTGTGGTTTAAAAGGGCATACTATTGAAAGGTGTTTTGAGTGATTGGTTATCCTCTGGTTTTAAAAGAATCCAAACTTGAAACCTTCAACTGGGTTTAATGTTGGTAAAACAAATAATTCTAAGGTTAAATGTATGCCTATTCTAAATGGTGATGTTAAGAATACAGAACTGCTTTTTCACTAATGAGCGAGTTATGAAGTTGATGAATCTTTTGAATGATAAACATGTTCTTTGCTCATACTAGTATGGCACGTAGTGGTTCTTGTTCTTTTTTTAACTGCAATGTGTTTTTTAACCAACATTTTTATCAATTTTTCTGTACTAAGATAAATGTTAAGGTGTGACTTATCATTTGGGATGGATCATAGATTCAGGGGCTAATCAACATATGACTAATAATACTGATAATATGTTTGGCCTTCTTGATATATCTGATCTTAGTTTAACTGTTGGTCATCCTAATGGTACTCTTGCTAAAATTACACATGTTGGTAATCTAAGACTTAATAATAATGTTGTGTTATTTGATGTGTTGGTTGTTCCTGAGTATAGTGTTAGTCTCTTGTCTGTGCATAAACTAATTAAGGACAGTAAGTTGACTGTTGGGTTTGATGAGACTAAATGTTATATTCAGGATTTGAAAAAACAGAGTGTTCTGGGGACGGGTAGTGAGTTTGGTGGTTTATATCTGTTTGATAGAGATTATGATAAGTCTTATGTGGTTAATCAAAGTGAGTTTTTTGCATGTCATGTTTCTAATGAAGTTTGGCATAATAGGCTAGGACATCCGCTAACTGTGTTTTGAAAATGCTTAATCGCCTTTAAAATTAACTAATGTTGATCATGAAGGACCTTGTGAAGTTTGCCATAAGGCAAAACAAACAAGGATTCTTTTCCATTAAGTGAAAACAACTCATGTTTTTGGACAACTCATTCATCTTGAAGTCCGGGGTCCTTATAAAGTGGTTAGCGAGAAGGTTTTAGATATTTCTTAACTATTGTGGATGACTATAGTAGGTCCGTTTGGGTGTATATGCTTAAAACTAAAGATGAAGTCTTTCCATGTTTGTGAATTTTTATAATTTGGTGCTTACTCGGTTTAATAAAAGATTAAAATGATAAGGTCCGATAATGTCACCGAAGTTTTGAATAATAGAATGTCGATTTTTAAATACTATGGAATTGTACATCAAACAACTTGTGCATATACACCTCAGTGAGAATGGTATAATGAGAGGAAACATAGACATCTCACGAATGTTGCTAAAAGTCTTATGTTTCGGGGGGAATTCCTCTTGTCTATTGGCCCGATTGTGTTCTTATCGCTACTTATTTGATTAATGTGCTTCCTTCCTCTGTTTTAAAGGGTAAGTCACCTTTTACTCTGGTCTATAATAGGGAACCAAATTTGTCTCATCTTAGGAGTTTTGAATGTTTGTGTTTTGCTGCTATTATTAAAGGGTCTGATAAGTTTTCTGAAAAATCTGAAAAATGTGTTTTAATTGGATATGCTACATGAAAGAAAGCTTATAAGCTTCTAAGTCTTGAAAACAGAAGTATTTTGTATTCTAGAGATGTCAAGTTCTATGAAACTATCTTTCCATATAAAATGAATCAGAATGTTGATATCATAAAAGACTTAGAAGTGTCAAACTTAAACTTTTTTGATTTTATTGATTCTGAGTTTGTGTCAAAAACCAAAACTCATGTCCCTTCTCCCAATGATGATAATGTAGATAAGGAAGCAACATCATTGGTAGAGATGGTAGGATCCATCAACCGATGATGTAGCAAACAATGATCGAATGTAAATAATGAGCAGATACATCATTCGATAGTTTTTATCATCCGAGATGATGTGAATTCTCAACTCCTTTAGATGATAATATAAACTCGAGGAAATGTTGTTCCAAGTTTAGAAGATGAGAATAGTTTTCAAAATGTTTTGCAAAATCAAGTTGAGGAAGGGTCTGTTAGTTATAGAAGGTCTTCTAGATCTTCTAAGTTGCCTGCTAAATTGAATGATTATGTGTTAAATACTAGTGTTAAATATGGTTTGCATAAGTATGTTAGTCATGCTGTTTTGAGTTCTGAGAATTGTTGTTTTGTGACTAATCTTAATAAGACTATTGAACCTAAGTGCTATAGTAAAGCTAGTAAAGATCCTAAGTGGGTTAATGCTATGAATGAGGAAACATATGCTTTACATGAAAAGATACTTGGGAAGAAACTGATTTACCTATAGATAGAAAACCTATAG
Source organism: Chrysanthemum lavandulifolium (assembly GCA_022545495.1). Classification (NCBI taxonomy): domain Eukaryota; kingdom Viridiplantae; phylum Streptophyta; class Magnoliopsida; order Asterales; family Asteraceae; genus Chrysanthemum; species Chrysanthemum lavandulifolium. The sequence continues at coordinate 74,403,304 of CM040239.1, read as the reverse complement.
GTAGTAAATGGGTTTGGAAGATCAAGTATAAGTCTAATGGTGAGGTTGAAAGATATAAGGCTAGAGTTGTTGCTCGGGGTTATAGTCGGAAAGAAGGTATTGATTATGATGAAACTTTTAGTCCCGCTGAGAATGGGCACCGTTGGATGCTTATTGAGTGTTGTCATATATGGTTGGTGTATACATCAAATGGATGTTAATAATGCTTTTCTTTATGGTGATCTTAATGAGGAAGTATATATGCTTCCTCCTCCTGGTTATACTACTAAAGGTCACAATAAAGTTTGTAGGTTGAAAAAATCTTTATATGGGCTTAAGCAAGCTCCTAGACAATGGAATCATAAGTTGTCTGAAGCTTTGTTTGAAGCTAAATTTGTTCAGTCTAAAAATGATCATTCATTCTTTATTAAAAGAAATGGTAATACTATTGTATTTCTTTTAGTCTATGTTGATGATTTGATTATTAATGGAAATAGTATTGAAGAAGTTGAAAAAGTGAAACAGTTCTTAAAGACTAAGTTTAAAATTAAAGACTTGGGTGAATTAAAGTTCTTTCTTGGAATTGAAGTTTTAAAACTAAACCGGTCTCTAGAATCAAAGGAAATATTGTCTTGAATTGTTAAGTGATTATGGATTGCTAGCATGTAGACCGTTATGACTCCTTTACCCGAGAATTATGTTCGCTCATAAAGAAAGTGATTCGATAAGTCATTTAAAGAATATTATGTTGGGGTTATCTCCCGAGCAGGTTAAGACAATCAATGATGAGCAATACCACTAGGTGGTTACCGGATATCACTTGGAATCGTGTGATCACTTTCCAAAGTAAACTATTCGACCCTAATGCCCGGGTATCATGAATATCTACTGGGATAAGACCAAATGCGCTTAGAGAATTAGGCACAATTCTATAACCCTTTCGCTAATAAGTGTTTTGTGTTTTCACGTGTTTTCTCATGCATGTTCGTATCTCCTATATAGGAGGTTACTCTTGAGCTATTCCAATGGAATTATGAGTATTAATCGCCCATTAATAGCCTCATAATTATCCCCATTATAGCATTAGTGGTTACATGACCAATTAAACGTGGTCATAAAGAAGTTATAATCGCCATTTAGCAAGATTTTCCACTAGCAAGATTTCACTTGGTGGAAGTACAGCCTATCGATGGAAACACCGCTTATCGAGATTTCATAGCACTATCGCTGGATACACCACTTGGGAAACACGCGCCATCGATGGAAACATCGCCATCGATGGAAACCACAAGCAAGATTTTCCACAAGCGACTTTCACAAGTACTACCAATACAAACCACTATAAGAGTCAGGGTGTTCATGGACCTAATGGGTGTACACTCCGTACCTCCTAACCCATTACAAGGTGTGAACTAATCCCACAAGTGCACTAAATTTTCCAACAATCCTCCCCAAATTTAGTTCACTTCCTTTGCATGAAAAATAATCATCAATCAAAACATGTGCATAAACAAAAATGTCCAGAGGATTGAATTTCCATCTTAGTAAATTACACGTTCAAATATTCGAGAATCAGGGTGTTCTAAGAATTGAACCCTTCAACCCATTTGAATACCAAGATAAAATACACACAGTTTTCAAACACTTAACAGACTCGACACTATACAAGGTGGTTCCTCTTAGTCATGCTCTCGCCAAGCACTTTTTCAAAGAAAATATAACCATTAAGAAGTAAAGACTTCATCCTCCTTTCAAAGAGTTACGAGCACAACCTTGGGATGTAAATAAAACATGTGCTCCAATCCAATCGAATGTTCGACTTTCCACATTGAACTCAGCCCCAAGTTTCCTTAGGAGGAGTTGGGTGTCCTAGCATTCGCATGACTAAGTTGGACTTAAACCCATCCCTTAGCGGACTTTATAACCAAGTCTCTAGCCGCACCATTCGTCAAGTGATCGCTAAGTTTTGTTGAGATCTCACAAACTCTATAGATACCACCCATTCATGATAAGCTCGCGAATCATGCTATGTCCGACACCCAAGTGTCTAGACTTACCATTGTACATCCGGCTATAAGCCTTAGCCAATGTAGTTGCACTATCACACCGGATAGAAATAGGTGCTATAGGTTTAGGCTACAATGGAATCTCAAGCAAGTTTTTCAACCATTCACTTCTTTACCGGTGAAATGCTAAAGCCACAAATTCGATTCCATTGTTGAACCGGTGATGTAAGTTTGCTTCTTGGATGCCCAAGAAATTGCACCTCCACCAAGTAGGAATACCCACCACCGGTAGATTTAATTGTCTTCGATGTTATCGATCCAACTTGCATCGGTGTAACCTTCCAACACCGATGGGTAACCAAGATACGAGAGACTATAATCCATAGTTCTCTTCAAATACTTCAATACCCTTTGAACGCTTGCCGTTGATGAGCACTAGGATTACTAGTATACCGCTCAATTTTCCCACCGCAAAACCAATATCGGGTCTTGTACAAGTCATGGCATACATCAGTAGCCAATTACTCTAGAATACTCAAGTTGAGATCTGACCTTGCCATTATTAGGCATCGCCTTCTCACAAGTATCCATAGGTGTACTCACAGAGTACAATCAAAGTAATTAATTTCTTCATACCTTCTCAATATAATGAGACCGAGAGATAGAAATTCTATTACTTTTATGTTTAATCCTTATACCAAGGATAACATCGCCTCCCCATGTCTTTCATGGAGAACCTTGATGACAAAAATTCCTTTGTCGTCAACTGATTTTGGTCGGTGCCAAAGATCAACATGTCATCAACATATAGACAAATGATGACCTCTACCGATTCATCAAATTTGCTATATACACATTTGTCACCATTAAGAACATAACCACTAGACAAAACCACTTCATCAAACTTTTGATGCCATTGTTAGGTGCCCGCTAAGTCCATAAAGAGACTTAATCGCTTTACACACCTTGTTTTCATTGCCGGGCATGATAAAGCCCCGAGGTTGGTTCATATAAACCTCTCTTCCAATTCACCATTCAAGAAAGCTGCTTTCACATCCATCCGATGAATAACCAGATTGTGAATAGATGCCATAGCAATCGCCAGCCTTATGGTAATCGACACGAGCCACAGGGGCATAAGTATCAAAATAGTCTATTCGACTTTTGTTTAAAGCCCCGAATGACTAGTCTAGCCTTGAACTTTCAATAGTTCCATCTACCTTCATTTTATTTTTGAAAATCCATTTGCAACCCGAGGTTTGCAACCGTGAGGTAGATCAACCAACACCAGTGTTGTTGCCCATGATGGAATCCATCTCATCATTGATTGCTTCTTCCGTAAAGCAATGTCCGGGACTTCATTGCTTCTTCAAATGTTTTGGGGTCATCCTCAAAAATGAAGCAATAGGAGTATTGGTCCGAGACCTCATCCCTAGTACCTTCAACTAAGTATAGTTGAAACTCGTGTCCAAATGACTTTGGAGTCCCGACCTTTTGCTCTTCCCCGAGCACGAGTTCAAAGTTCTTGAACCACAACCTCATCGTGGACAATCGATGGTTCACCATCGTGGACCTCTCGATACACCAGTGTCATGAGTTCCATTAGGAATCCTCGACTTGGTCTAGGGACCGATGAGAATCTATTCTCATCAAAGTCTCGCATCCCTTGATTCAATTATCGAGTTAATCGAAACATGTTCATTAGGTTCAATAACATAAAACCTACAAGCCTTGGAATGCTCAAAGATATCCAACAAAGATGCAATCAATGCCTCTTTCACCCAAAGTCTTTGCTTTGGATCGTGGAGTCTTACAAAAATTTCTACAACCCCAAACCTTGAGATAGTTCAGTTGGGTTTCCTTTAGTCCGTAGTTCATAAGGGTAACCTTGTTCCTTTTGTTTGGAACCCTATTTAATAAATAGCAAGTCGTTAACATAGCTTCACCCCGAACCCTTGACTCGATCCGAATAGGACAACATGGAATTAACCATCTCTTTCAAGACCTCTTTTTCCTTTCGTAAATACCATTTCTTCGAGGAGTATAGGGAGCGATAGTTTCATGGATAATACCAATGATCGAAAGTATTGAGTATCCATGTTCTCACCTCCCCTATCGCCCCTTAATCTTTTGATCAAAGACCCAAGTTGTAATTCAACTTCGCTTTAAACACTTTGAATTTGTCTAATGCTTCATCCTTGGTATGTAATAGATATACATAACAAAATCTAGAAGCATCATCAATAAATGTCACAAAGTACTTCTTATTCCCCAAAGAAGGAGTGGCATGCAAATCACATGTGTCATCGTGAATAAGTTCCAAGATCTTAGTCTCACGACTAACACCGAAAGGGTTTCTTGGTTATCTTGGTCAACATGCAAGTTTTACACTTTTCGTTGTCCATGTCAAAAGCGAGGATTAAACCATCCCTAGACATATCTTGCATCCTTTATAGTGAACATGACCAAGTCTAGCATGCCATGGTAGAATCGGTCCCGATCATATGTGGTCACAAAGGTCAAATAACACTGCCGGTGGTAATATTAAGCCTGAACATTTGATTACATAAATAACCAAAACCAATAAAAACACCACATTTAGAAAGAACAAATTTATCGATTCAATAACTTGTTTATATCCATGATTATTCAAACACTACTTGAAACCAAGTTTTTCCTTATATCGTGAACATGAATAACATTAAACAAAGTTACAATCTTTCCATAACTAAACCTAAGATCTACACAACCACGATCATGCACCAAGGTCGTTGACTCATTTCCATGTGAAGAATAGAACCATCATTCGATGACGATAAGTCTTGAACCGCCTTCTATCTTTACACATGAACTGTTGCACGAGTCAACCCACCACGCAACATCATCATCCCGCACATAAAAGATTCGAGATACATATGTAACATAATAAATCGAAAAGACTTATTAAACATATTCGACCTTTCGCCGAGTTGGTGAACCACCACCCCCGAACCATTAGTGCACGATCCATTGGCTTTACCACCAATTTTAACACCCTTGCAGTCCTTTTAATGTGACCGGTCTTGCACATTTCCAACAAGTAGGTGTTGCCTTCTTGTTAGGGTCTGCTCTTGTGTTGTCATGATATTTGCGTTTGCTTTTGTTGTCATTGTACCGGTAGAGTTGTTATGCTCTACCATATTGACAACAGATGGTCCAAAGAAGATTGCTACTCTTTGGCTTGTCATTATCCCGCACCTTGAGAGATTCCTCAATGTGCGGATGACCCGCCCAACTCAACAAGAGTTAACTCCTCCTTCATATGTTTCAAGGTATGCTTGAAATCTTTCCATGAAGGAGGAGTTTGTCAATGACACAAGAGACTTTGATAGCCTCATCCATGTTCATTTGGTGTTGTGTAAACCTTCCAAGTATTCCAAGAAGTTCATTGTATTGTTCCATAACCGGTCTTGAATCACCATTTTGTAATTTGTGAAATTACTAACAAGGAACTTCTTACTTGATGCATCCTCACCATATATTTGGCATCCAAGGAATCCCACAGTTCTTTGGAAGATTCAAAGTTCGATAAATATCAAACAGAAATCGACATACCATTGAGAATAAGACCTCTCGCATATGTAGTCATCATTCTCCCACTTGCTCCTCCTCCGATCGATCCACGTAGCATCATCACCATCATCGTGAATTGGAGTAGTCGTACATACACCACACTCATGCTTGACAAAGAAGAAGTGCATCTTCTTCCGCCACCTCCTAAAGTCCACCCTTCAAACTTGTCCAATTTTAGCAAAGTTTGAAGCCATGTGTTCATTGCAAAGAATTGCCATTGATTATCACTAAATAGTTTACTTTGATTGTTGGGGTTATCTCCCGAGCAGGGTTAAGACAATCAATGACAAGAGCAATACCACTAGGTGGTTACCGGATATCACTTGGAATCGTGTGATCACTTTCCAAAGTAAACTATTCGACCCTAATGCCCGGTATCATGAATATCTACTTGGGATAAGACCAAATGCGTTAGAGAATTAGGCACAATTCTATAACCCTTTCGCTAATAAGTGTTTTGTGTTTTCTCAAGTGCTTCTCATGCATGTTCGGATCTCCTATATATAGGAGGTTACTCTTGAGCTATTCCAATGAAATTATGAGTATTAATCGCCCATTAATAGCCTCATAATTATCCCCATTATAGCCGTTAGTGGTTACATGACCAATTAAACGTGGTCATAAAGAAGTTGTAATCGCCATTTAGCGAAGATTTTCCATAGCGATTTTCCACTAGCGGTGCTTTCACTTGAAGTGGAAGTACGACTATCGCTGGAAACACCGCTATCGAGATTTCATAGCACTATCGTGGATACACCACTTCGGAAACATCGCCTATCGCTGGAAACATCGCTTATCGTTGGAAACCACAAGCGAGATTTTCCACAAGCAAGATTTTCACCAAGCAAGACTTTCACCAAGATTACCAATACAAACCACTATAAGAGTCAGGGTGTTCATGGACCTAATGGGTGTACACTCCGTACCTCCTAACCCATTACAAGGTGTGAACTAATCCCACAAGTGCACTAAATTTTCCAACATATTACTGGTTATCAAAAATTGGTTGGAAATCTTATTTACTTGACTATGACTAGACCTGATATCTCTTATGTTGTTCAATGTTTGAGTCAATACATGCATGCTCCTCTGCAATCACATATGAATCTTGGTTTAAGGGTTTTAAAGTACTTAAAACTTGCTCCTGGTAATGGAATTGCTTTAAATAGATCTGAGAATAAGCTTGGTGTTGTTGCTTATTCTGATTCTGATTGGGCAAAATGTCCTATTACCAGAAGATCTATTTCTGGTTATTGTGTTTTGTAAATGGAAATCGGTTTCTTGGAAAGTAAGAAACAAGCTACTTTGTCTAGATCCTCTGCTAAAGCAGTATAAGTATGGCTTCATCACTTGTGAAGTTATGTGGTTTTAAAGGTATTAGAGGATTTGGGAGAAACCGGGTTGTTGCCATTGATCTATGTTGTGATAATAAGTCTCGCTATTCAAATTGCAAATAATCACATTATGCATGAAAAACTAAACATTTTGATATTGATGTTCATCTTGTTAGAGAAAAAGTTGCTTCGGTTTGATATAAATTGTGCATGTTGACTCAAAAGTCAAACTGATATTTTAACTAAGGGTCTTGGTTCAAGGCAACATAGTTTTCTCGTAAAAACTGAATGGTAACTTATTTCTTTCATGAGATTGAGGAAGGGTGTTGAAATATCAATCTAATGAAAGTTTAAGGTTACTTTGGTAAATATTTTATATCGTTTTCTTAACACTTAATGTTTGTGCCGCTTTTGTTAGTTTGTATTGTCTTTGGTGTAAAGTGAAACTTCCAAGCTATAAAAGGATCTTATCTTTCTAGGGTTTCATAATTTTGCATACTACGGTTTTCATCTCTTTAGTCTCTCGATGATTATCATCATGATATTGGTTTCTGGTTTATTGTTTCTCTAGTTTGTATTTGTTAGTCTGGTTTGTATTAAGATCCTCTTGATCTTGGTTAATAGTTTGTTTCAGTTTCTGGGCTGTATTGGGTTCAGGTTTAGTGTGTGAGTTTTGTAGACAGCATCTTATAGAGAGACTGTCATATTGTTTCAGTTGTGTTGTTTGCTTGCATCCGTGTTGGGGACAAGCTATCAGTGTTTATTGTTATAATAAAAGATAAATATCACCAAGGGGTGGTTGGTTGGGTGATTACACCTTGTGTTTTTATTGTTTTGATACCATTTTTACAAAGACGCGTTCCAATTTATTCCATAGCATTTTGTTTCTTAAATTACCTATATACCCTCAATACAAAGTTCACAAACCCACGTACAATTATTGTTGTACCAAACTCATGTGACCTTGTAGACTCGGCCCGCTCATATTTCATACATATTTATAATTCTAGCGGTTCTCAACTTTATAAAGATATGAAACCGGAAGTTATTAAATAAATGTTCACGATGAAGCCTCTTCTATAGGTATAGTCTCCTTTATTATATATTATAGTTTTTAACTATATTTTAATAATAAATTATAAAATTATAAAAACTGGTCCGATTCACATTTGGTTTAATTTATTTATTTATTTTATTTATTTTTTATTTTTTTTAACTTAATTTGGTCTAATTCTTTAATGAGGTATTTGTTTAATCACTTTTTTGTTTTAAGGTGTATATGCCTTTTTTCATAATTTTACATTTTATAATTATAACTACAGCTACATTACCAAACACGTTTTTTAAACAAACAACTACTTTTACTGCTACTGCTTCCTGCTACTGCTACATGTCGCCAAACATACCCAAAAGCTCCCCAAAAGGTGTGTTGGTGATTTAAATATTATCAAGCATTTTGTATAATTAAGCATATCCGAGATCAAAGTGATTTGAAGTTAAGTTTTAATACAAGTTAGGAAGTTCGGAGTGCAGGGTTATATAAACTAATTAATGACTTGGTGCATGTATTCATTTATCGAGAAAAAAAAACAAGGGTCATGATTGGTGCTAAGCAACAAGTCAAATAGACTTAAAACAATTTAAACACAAATGCAATTAAGATCGAGGAATATAGGGAATTCACGGTCGTTAAGTCCCACGAGGATGAATTGGTGTTAAAACACTTAATCGGATGGTAGAATGATCACTAAGGATAGAATCGGTAGGGTTTTGGATGGAAAATTATACCTAAAGAGAAAATCTACAAATTAAAGCGACTTAAATGCAAATTAAAAGAAATAAAGATAAAATCTATTAAATAAACGCTATCACTATTTTTAAAGGCGATGAACGTTTAAAACCTACAACTTAAAACTTATGTTTAAAATAAAATTACGTCTACGTACAAAATAAAAAGTGAGTTTTAAAGAAATAAAAGGCCTATAAATATGAAAATGATATTTTTACAATCCTAATAATAAAAGAAAATTATTGGAAAAAGAAAATTATTTTTATTACTATTTATTTAATTATTATTAATTAAAAACTATTTATTAAGTATTTAAAATGCACTAAAATACAAGAAAATACAAAATTAACCTAGAAAAATGAAATTATAACTTGGAAAAATCTAAAATATGATAAAACTTATTTTAAAACTAAAATATATTTTTAAGACTTATTATGTATTTATTATTAATTTAAAACTATTTAAAACTAATTAAAATGCTAAAAATACTTTTTAGACTAAGAAAATTATGAAAAATACTTTTAGACTATTTATATTTATCTTAACCTAAGAAAATTGAAAATCATTTTTTGGACTTTTGATAATTTATTTGTATTAAAAGCTATTTAAAATACCTAAAAGCTGCTTTTAATTAAGAAAAATAGCAAACAGTTATGAAAAATAATGAAAATTTCAGGAAAAGTCTATTTTAATATCCCGAATCTAGGAAAATAGAAAAACATAGGCTTGTGTGGAGAAATAAGCAATCTGGAGCTTGTAATCGCTTATAAATAAGCACTAGAAAAAGCCAAATGATAACCAAAGACTACCAACTTGATACGAAGCTAAAATATGCTATAATGACTTAATTGCAACCAAAACAACAAGCTAGAACCTCGGATTACTAGTTAACACAGATTTGAGGTTTGAGCTTATTTATGAAAATGTAAACAGGTTGGTTACTTTAAGCTTAACCACGTAACATAAAATAAGTTAAAAGTGAAAAGTAAAATTGAAACTTGGTTTAGACCTGGTTGAATACCTATAAACCAAAGATGATGACCAGATAAGCTAACATGAGCTTTTGAGAAGCTTTTTAAAACTTGAGAACCCATCGGTAAAACTCGGTTAATCGAGTAAGTTGGGACACAATAAGCACTTGCGTGCCTAGTGAATAAGTCGCAAATGGAATTTTAAAACTTGGAGCTTGAAAAGGACCAAGTTGGCTATCCAAAGAAACAAAATCACTTGTTTTGAACAACTAATAAGCTCTTTAGAAGGCGATGAAAATGGTTAGAAATTACGTACGCAGGCACATTTGACTTTTCTAAAAACACATTTAGTTTGACTTTTATGAGATTGCAACTAATTCCATGAACCGAATAAGTTGTTTTAAGTTATAATAAGATTGACTTAAGATAAATTACTAAGTTGCAAGCTCCTTTGATGAGATTTGAACTTAAAAATCACAACAGTTATAGATTTAGGATAGATTTAGAGTAAGTTTGACTTTGGTGATATTGCAGACCAAAACTAAGACTTGAATGAACTCAAATAGGCTTAATAAACATGAACCAGTAAAGAGCTATCACTGAATGCACCCTTATGACAGTTAAGACAGTAAAACCAAACACACCTTTTAATGACTGTTTTTGAGCTTTTCAAAGTATTTCACCGACTCAAACCATAAAATTGATTACGTAACTTGTAATATTGATTACTAGGACTATTGAAACATTAAACAATGTAATCAATACCATGAAACTCAAGATTAATAAAAATGCTATATTGATCGTTAAAATAGAATTTTACTAACTCATCGATTTAAAGGAACAAACCACTGGTTTTAAAACTTAAATACACTTGATCGTAACTAAATAACACAAAGACAAACAGATTTAAGCTTATGATTCACTTAAACAAGAAATGCCAATTTAGACCAAAAGCTTACAAACCGGATCCATTTCGAATTGAGAACCAAGGCACACAACATACCCTATAGCTTCCCAAGAAGCTCTATACCAAAACCGTCCAAGATAAACCACGCTCCACCTTTTTGAACCTTGTACCATGATTTTTATTTTTTCTTTATTTTCTTGATATTTTGTGAATTTTGGTTTTGTCTAATAAACTGCTTTTAAGGTATCTAAAAGCTTGTATAAGCTTTATATGGAGCTTATATGAGTTTCTAAGTCCAAATTAACAGCTTTCTAACAACAATTCAACTTATTGAGATTTTTGAATGATAAGAAAATTTCATAACTTGACATAAGACTTGAAAATGGAAATTGATGCTTACAAAAGTTTTCTTTCACCTTAAAACATAAAATACAAAGCTTAAAGCTTTTACAAACACCGAAATTTGAAGGTTAAGCTAAACGACATTAAAATTTAAAATTACTCTAGATATCTCATTACATTGCACAATCCTTGATATTTATTGACTTCAAACTTCACTTGTCGACCTCGAAAGTATCCCACCACATCTTGACCCTTGAAATCACCAGATAATCATAATTGCCACTTGGCGATTTTGGCGCCAAAAATGTCTTCGAGTTGTGTTTTCTCGAATTAATGGGCTTTGGATTGGTGTGGAGGTGAGGAGGTAATCAGTGGTGTAACAAATGGAATTGTTGAAAATGAGGAAAACCACCACGGTTTTGGCTAAACCGATGTGGGAGAGATGAGGCTACAGTGGCGGGTATTTTTGAATTTAAAATATTGGGCCGGGTCAAGTTTGTGGATTGGATTTGGGCTTGTTTATTATTAAAGGGTCCGTTTGGTATGGAAACTAACAACAAGGACTAATCATGCAATTTAGCCAAAGTTGAAGGGTTTATCTTGAGCATTTTCCAAAGTTCTCACAAGGATAAAACCTGCCAAGTAAAAATAGTACAAAGACCATAGTTGAAAATTTCCTTTTACAAATCCAGGGACCAAACCTGCCAATTTAGAAACTTGAGGGACCAATATTGTAATTTCTCAAAAGTTTTATCATAAGGACCATTTTTGCCATTTATTAATAGTACAAGGATAAAAGTTGATAATTTTCACTTTTTAAATTAACCAAGGACTACTTTTGACATTTTTCCAAAGTTCAGGGACTAAAGTTGCCATTTTGTGATTTTTAAACTTGGAAGGGTTTATTTTGACAACTTTTGAATCTCTTGGACCTAAAATGATTTTTTACAAGTTTTGAATTACGTGGACCGATTTTGACAATTTTATAACTTGGGGACTAAACCGCCAATTATGCAAACTTGATACGTTTTTCATCGATTTTGATGTTTTTGCATTTAAAACATATAAAACACTTGTTTGTGATATTTTTATCATTTTGAAGCATTTCAGTGTTTTCGGATGTTTTTGGCATTCTAACAAGATAAAATGATGAGTATTTAGACACTCATCAATCCTCATATTGAGATATTGCTAGTCCCTAGCAATGATTTGAGAAAATTTAATGGATTTTATCTCTTTACCAAAAGCCATTACTTCGAGTAGCCAAATGTTTCGATTCAAGTAAGAACCATGGTACACCGATAACCATGTGATTTTGAGCAAACCACCGCCTTTCAACGGATTTGATTTTGTCTTTACCGTGTCGCACCTTTCCGGACTAGCCAACTCTTAGATAAATTATCAATATTATCTTTGGTGAGCCGATTACCAATTATGGATTTTCCATCGCCTTTACCACAAGCCATAAACTTGCGGGCTAGCCAACTTTTCACTAGTTTAAAGATATGGTGAGTTGAACACCATAAAATTTTAGGCAAATTGCAAGCCATAAACGGATTTGAGATATCTTTACCAAGAGCCGTTTGCTCTGGATTAGCCAATCCTTATGTGGGTTAGACATGGCGGATCGACACCATTTGCCGAGTAAGTGAAAACACTTACTCCAAAAAAATTTTGGCCAAAACGGGAATTGGGTGAAATAATTACATGAAATTCGTGAGAATTCCCCACACTTAGAAATGAATATTGCCTCAATATTCAAAGTACCTACGTTATGCCGGCCGAGAACATAAAAGGGAAATACTACGGCCATTATTTTGTTTTTGATTTATACATTTTTTTTTTTTTTTTTTTTAGAAAGATTGAGAATATACAACAAGTGGGTAGACTCCCCACACTGGGTGATAGAAAGGGATAAGAAGACGTAAATATGGATGAAAATCCATATGATGTGCTACTATTTTTATTCTCGAGTCACTAGCTTGACTCGATCCCGCATTCATTGGTTCATGGGGAATGTTTGTAAATCCGGACAACCAGCAGGGGAATGTCCTCTCCAAAGTAATGCTTTAATCGATGACCATTTACTTTAAAATTAGGACCATCAGTGAGATAACTCAATGGTACCATAAGGATAAACCTTAGCAATAGTAAATGGACCGCACGGTAGGGACTTAAGCTTTCCGAGAAAATCTTCAATCTAGAGTTGAAAAGAAGGACTCGATCACCAACGTTGAAAACGCGGTTTTGATTTTAGAGTCATGAATCTTCTTTGTCTTTTGCTTGTAGATCAAAGAGTTCTCGTAAGCTTGATCACGAAGTTCATTTAGTTCATTCATTTGAACTTTTCGTGATCACCTACCGTCTCAGATATCGAAGTTTGCATGCTTTAAGGCTCAAGAAGCCTTGTGCTCTAGTTCAATCGGAAGATGACATGCTTTTCCGTACACTAGCTTGTATGGAGTACACCCAATTGGTGTTTTGTAAGTTGCACGAAAAGCCAGAGTCGTCATCCGTTTATCCGACCAGATGCACGATTTTCACCTACCGTCCTTTCAAGTATTCTTTAATACCACGATTTGAAACTTCCACCGCCCACTTGTTTGGGGTGGTATGCAGAGATAGACGGTGGTAACACCATACTTTTGCATGACACGATCAAATTGGTCATTACAAAATGTGTACCACGATCATCGATTATTGCACGAGGAGTTCCAACCGCAAAGAGCTTTCAAAATTTCACAACAACTCGGCATCATTTGTAGGTAAAGCTTTTGCTTCAACCCATTTTGACAGATAGTCAATGACCACGAGTATGTACTTGTTACCACGAGAAGATGGAAACGCCCCATAAAATCAATACCCTATATGTCAAATATCTCACAAACTTGAATGGCATTTTGTGGCATTTCATTCCTTTGAGATATATTTCCATGACGACAAGCATCACAAGCTTTGACAAATTCGTGGGCATCTTTATAGATTGTGGGCCAATAGAACCCGGAATCAAACACCTTTTTAGCGGTGTAGTTTGGACTATGATGGCCCCGGTGGGTCCAAAGATGGCAAGCTTTGAGAATGTCAAGAGCTTCTTGTCCATAAACACACCGTCGGATGACTTGATCCGCACAGATTTTGAATAAGAAAGGTCGTCCCGAAATAATGTTTAACATCCTTGAAGAATTTATTCTTCTGGGGTTGTCATCCCTTTCACAATGAAGTTACCCGCATGGTAATTTGCAAAGTCGAGAAACCATGGGGTAGAAGAGTTTCCACGAAAAGAAACCGCATTGAGTGTCTCGAGAGGAAATGTTTCATTTATTTCCTTTTCTCGAAAACATCTTGGTGAGGGTTTTCTAATCGACAGATGATCGTGACCGTGTTCTCGGCTCCTTTTATCACGTATGATAATATCAAATTCTTGAAGGAGGAGAACCCAACGGAGCAATCTCGGCTTTGCATCTTGTTTTGCAAAGAGGTATTTGAGAGCCGAGTGATCCGTATACACTACACATTTGGTCAAGATTAAGTACGGCGAAACTTCTCAAATGCATACACCACGGCTAATAGCTCTTTTTCCGTGGTGGTGTAATGAGTTTGAGCTTGATCATAGTCTTACTTGCGTAGTGAATTGGTGAAAATGCTTGTTTCTTCGTTGTTCTAAGACCGCGCCGATAGCAAAATCACTTGCATCGCACATTAGCTCAAAAGGTAAATCCCACGGGAGAACGAGAATGGGTGCTTCAGAAGCTTTTTCTTCAATGTTTCAAAAGCTACGATGCACTCGGGTGAAAAGATAAAAGGAGCATCCTTTTCAAGAAGATGGGTCATTGGTCGGGCGATTTTGGAAAATCTTGAATGAATCTACGATAGAAACCAAGATGACCTAAAAACTCCTAATACCTTTGACGGTAGTAGGATGAGGCAATTTAGCAATAACATCGACTTTGCTCTATCTACCTCAATCCCGTTCTTTGAAATCTTATGGCCAAGGACTATGCCTTCTTTGACCATAAGTGACTTTTCTCCCGCTTTAGACATAGATTGGTGTCTTCACACCTTTGAAGCATTTTATCTAAATGGGAGACAAGTTTGAAATGAATCCCCAATGACCGAGAAGTCATCCATAAACACCTCCATTGTTTCCCGATCATGTCGTGGAATATGGCCATCATACAACGTTGGAACGTGCCAGGAGCATTACATAAGCCAAAAGGCATACGCCTATAGGCAAAAGTTCCGTATGGACGGTGAATGTGGTTTTATCTTGATCCTTTGGATCAATGGAATCAAAGTACCGAGAAACCATCAAGGAAACAATAGTATTCATTTCCTGCTAATCTCTCAAGCATTTGGTCCA